>JALBCR010001895.1:0-82339 GCA_030710515.1 Abscondita cerata
TGTTGTGCTTCGTTCAGTTACGTATTGCTTACCATTTCCAAAACAGCCCATTTCTGAAGACGTTTTTGTTTGACAATGAATCTACTGTTCTTGAAAAATCTTATTTTTTGTTTCAGTTCGTGTTTTATAACGTCAAAGGCGACAAAATCAAATGTACACATAACGTTCTTATAAATAGCTGGTTGATATATCCGGGAGATGGTTTGGTCACTCTGACGTATTCAGTTTTTGGTTGGTTACGACATTGCTTTAACATTTTAACCCTACGATACTTCAAAACACAAAGCTTCCACGTGAGTGAAAACCTTTGCACATAGTCGTTAATATAGTTCAGGAAAGTTTCAACAAACATTCCACCCACCTAAAATTATAACCCGGATATCCAGAGAGATGATTTCGTAATTTCTGTGTTTAGGCCACCCATGGATAAAAAGGTTGGATGGTAAACGGTTAGACATTAGATACGTCGGGCGGAAGATTCACATATTTCACACATTTAGGACAAAGCGTCGGAGTTAATCGTAAAGATGAATTTACTAAGATACAAAGCCGCTTTAAACTGCGATAGTTGGTGATGACCTTGAACCAAAATCCTTCTATGTATCCTCTTAATTACTTTATACTCCTCACAAGTACTAAAATTTTTTGTTCCATTGTAGCGTAACTTTATTTGGCGGTGTTAAGAATTCTACATGGGGGTTCCTCCATGGTGAATTGGTCCACGATAAAGAGTGTGCTGAGTGCTGCTAATAAAAGTCAGGCAAAAACTGTAATTGCGATGGTGGCTCTTCTTGCGAATCTTGTGATCGTGATGTGGAATTTTCGATGGATCGGCGTTTTGTGACATTGGACATCGGTATTGGATTTAGATGCTGGGTTTGGTACATGTTGTGATGTTTCCATGAGTGGTGCCTTCTGACAATCGGCGTCAATGGATAACCAGACGTAACGCTGTATGTTGAGTTTGATATGTAGTTTTGTTGTTGTGTGTGCAAAATTAGGCAATAAATATATATCGAACACGTGTCCAGGTAGTTTGGGGAATAAGGGATCAAGCGTTAGCGGGCAGATTGCAGTATACAGCTATGTCTGGGATAGGGAGTATGAGTCGTTTGAATTGAAGCGAATCACCTAGACGTAAATTTACAAACCGGTGTCTGTGAAGCGTGTGCATTTGCAAGGGGTGTGTTGGTTGCTGCATCGGATGCTGCCGTTGTGAGGTGCTTGATCGCTGTAGGGATTCTGCTTTTGCAAAGATTGCTTGCTGCGGATGCAGTGATGAGAGTTGGTGGTGGTGCTGTTGCAAGGATGAGTTGGTTTAACTTGCGGATGTTATGTGATGCGAGAGTTGCTTGCTTCAGAAGCAATTGGTGCTACCATTTGCGTGACGAATGATGACGTAAGCTTGTTGCTGCAGCGCGTTCTGTATTTGACAGGCGAGAGGTATCTGAAATCGGCTTCATGTCGTAGTGGGTAAGCACGGTGCTCAATACAAGTAAACGATAAATGCTTGGACTGGTGAGTTCCGGGTGGCGAATGTATGTGCGTATCGTAAACTGGATCTATCGTTTCAAAACGTAGGTGTGTCTTTGATCGATGTGTCCTCTGAAGTAGCGGTTTTGGCGTTTGCGGGGCAATGTACCATTTGTGAGTAATTCAGAGTTTGAAGGATGACACAGTGGTTAATGTGATTGTATGTTGGACGATGGAGTTGACAGAAACGGCCCCAATCGATGTGTGTTACATCATTGTGTGTCGGTCAGCATGACGGTAGCACGCGTTGTGTTGGCGTACTATTGTTAACTGATAGCGGGCGTTGTTTACGGTGTAAGCGGCAGCGAGCTTAACAGGCACAGTTGCCATCGTTTTTCATCCATTAAATTTGATTGCGGTTTCGAACGCTGATCTTCTTCTGATGGTAAACATCACGTCGGGGGTCACCACGGTGGTGTGGGGTTGCATTAGAGAAAGAAAGAATGTTGATGGACGGGTTTACGTACAATTTTGCTATATGAGTAATATTTATATAAATGGTGTGAACTGCTGACATGAATACAAGCGCGTACTACGTTTATGTGATATACGAGACTTTAAGCGACACATTAATTGCATTGTTAGACTTTTTCTTTACTACTTAATTGTTATTTGTTCTACATGATTGTACTTAACGCTACATGATTCGTACTTTAATTGGTATCCAATTCTTAACTATTTATCTAACGCCGATTATGTTGCTTGCATAGTCGGCAAGGTCGGGTTAGGTTTCTGGTTGGTCAAATAATTATTTCCGTAATGCTAGCTGTGCTTGTTGTTTATTCCGCGTGTCGAATAAAACTCTCGAACAGTTACGTTTTGTATACGCCAGGCGTAGAACAAAGCAAAAACAAATTTATTAGACAAAATTCACGGACAAATAAATACCGCCACAAAGTGCGTTTACATAATACTAAAATAGACCATTCCGAATGATTCATTTATTATTTTGTATTGACCTTGAAACGTCAACACCTTGTCCCCTGACATCCACTATCTCAAGTTACTCCACATTTTAAAGTATTTTTATACTCTTTATTTTCAAATTTGATTGACAATTTATCTTCTCTCATTTCTAAAGACTTCGGCAGTTATTTGATGGTAGTTCCTTTAAACTAATCGAGTGACGTCAAGTTTAATTAAGTAATGGTAAGAATTCTTAATTTGTATAATTTACTATTAAATTTGTCACAGTTGGGCCTTCTTATTAGAGGACAATACCTAATAGGAGTCAGTGAAAACACATTGTGTTTCAACTAGCAAGGTGTTATAATAAAAATTCTCGTTTCCTAGCTTTTATTTTTCTGACGTTAAAATTTTCCTGCGTACGTGTTATTTTGCTTATTACGGCCTTGTCTACTTTCACCGCAAGTTTAGTACGACAATTGCCATCAGTGCTTTGTTTTGCAACTATTTCAATTTTAGCGTGTGTATCTGAACAATCCAATTACCAGTACCAAACCATTTCTTAATTATAACTGGAAACTATTGATGTCGAACTCTCCAAAAGGACGCCTTAATGAACAATACACGTATGTAATCCTAGTGAAGTAATCTTAAAGAATTGAGGTCGCTAGACCAATTACTTACTTGACGGTTTCTGATCCTGTTTGTTCGTATTACTATCAAAGTAACCTTGACTGCTTTGATGAAATAGGATTTAAGTCAAGGTGGCGATTATAATTGTTTACTTATTATTATATACATTTAAATCCACAAACTCTGTAAACGTAGCTAGCTGGTTAAAAACAACGCTCAGGGAGGATAAGAATCCATTTCACTCAACAGCAATCGAGTTTTGTCTATTACTTGTTTGCTGTGCCGCTAATTAATTTATAAATATGAATGTGAATATCACCGGAGAACACGATATTCTGTATATTTTATTTTTTGTGTATGACTTATTATGTGTATAACCGATTAAAATGCTCTTAAACCGATGCAACTATGTTTTAATTGTCCATTAACTTAAGTTATTGTAACAAAGGCCAGTCTTTTTCAAGATGATCATAAGAATTAGTGCTCGGTCAAAACTCCCCAAAAAGAGTTCATATTTGGTTTGACGTATAATGATACATTACTGTACAAGTATACGTAAAACATTAAAAAGCCAAACTGTGGCAAATTTACTACTAAATCAACTAGTTATTTGAAATTGGTTATTTAAAAATTGTAGAATTGCAGCGGTATAAAGTAGTACTGTTCCATCTTGTTAAAGAACATGTTGGTTTTGCAATAAGTTTAGATCTTTTCAAAATGTGAGAAAAGCTGTAGAAACTCAGTTGTAATACCTACTATTGTATGAAAAGAATTTTGAACGTCTGAAAATTGTCAGTCAAATTTTGAAGTAGGTTAGGTTATCATAAAAAGAATAAAAACTCGACTCATTTTGCCATTTAAAATTTTTGACATTGCTTGCTGTCGAGGACAGTATGTCTTCCTAAAAACAATAATTGCCTTTAATTTGTATTTTGGTCAAAACTAAATAGTAAAGAAAAAAAAAGAGTGGCTCGTTTTAGATGGAATGCACTGTATAACAGTGGCCCGATAATATGTAAGTTTTGCTGATTGACAACTGTTTAATTTTTAAAACAAATTTTGTTTATCAAATCTGTTTACACCAAAACCACACATTCTAGTAACAAGATTGTAAAAATAAAATCTAACCCAGATGACATTTATTAGAGATGTCATTGGCACTTTAGTAATAATTTTTAAATTAATTAGTTTTTAATTATTTTGAAACAAACTTATTTTAAATAAATTTAACAAAACAGTTACATCGAACTAGTTTAATTAAGTTACTGTGGTCTGTTGGTTGTATAAACACTCAATTGAATCAGTTCAAAGTTATACAGTGCAATGGTTTCTGTTATTGTCAATTTCTTTAGAATGTAGTTGATGACAAACCGTAATTACTGAGGTCTAAACTTTTGTCGCCCAACTTGGGGCTTTCTCGTAAATTATAAATTTTGGCAATGCAATTATTTATCTTCACTTTTTGTTAGTTTTATTATAGAACAGTAATATTGAGTTGTTTAATGTGTTCTATTGACTGCGTAATTTTAGTTCCCAAACATTTAGTTTAATTTAAAGAGTTAGAACTCGACGTTTGGATGAAACATACATTAACGCAACATTGATTAAATGCAACCCTACTTTCTCCAAAGCATAAGCAATTTGCTAAACCGCAAATTAACAGTAATATAACTAATTGCGAGCAATGGTTTATCTCGTATCTCTTGAAATGGATACCGAAACTTATTGATGCGCTCAAACAATAATTTCGAGTTTAACCTAATATTGCCATTAGACAAGAGCACAATTGTTAGTTTCTTTATTGACCATGTATACAAACACAAGATGCAAAAGGATTCAATTTCACGGTTCTATGTGACTTTATAAAGGCTTCGTTTTAGTTAATATTCATTGTGGCCTTTTGTATTTTTTGTATAACGTCAGTACAAGATGTTGGTTATTTTAACAACTAACGCTTTGCCTTTTGACGAAATTCCACTCAAACTGTAATGCTCTCTGTTAAATACATATATTACATTCAACTCAACTATCTTGTCTCAAGTTTTAATTTTCATAAGATTTTTGTCAAAATTTGCAAACACTTAAACATAAGATTTTAGAAAGGTACTTGAATGTTTGTCTGTTAATGTAAAGCATTCGTGTGTAAAAACGATGATGTGTTGAGAAAGGTGAGAGCTACTAAAACAACGAACCATAACCACAGTTAAAATAAAAATCGCTCAATTGTAAACAATAGTAAACAAGCGTTTACCGCAGAACTTCACATGGCCTTGATACTAATAAACGTCAAAGAATGCATGAAAAGTCGATACATAAAAATGTGAACAATAAATGTTTTTGTAAATATACTAAAATTTCAAAAAACTATGCAGGTTAACGGCTATTTTGGCTTGATTGATTGTGCCCAAAATCTAATCAAATCTGCATTGTTATATTTAAAACCCATATGAAAAGCTTTATGAAGACGGTTTTTCCTACATCGTATTTATAAAATGTAGAGTAAACATCAGACACGTGGTAGAAAAAATCCACATTTATTAAGAAAATGTGCACTGCAAAAGCAATTTGTAAATCAAATTAAGCATTTCAGTATCGGCCCACAATAGTTAAATGTATCTAACTGGTAAACCGTTATACGAATGCTATTTACGTACGTGAGTACGTCTCGAACCGAAGCGTTAGGTGGACGCGATTATTTTAGTTGTAAAGAACATGCCTGAAAACGCCTAAAGCCAAATTTTCAAAATTCAAATCGAAGTAGTCTGTGAAATATGTCTAATGTCTCGTCACCGTGGGACACCCGTATCTCTAAAATTACTTATAGGATCAAAAATAGTATTAAAAAAAATTAAAATCAAAATTTAAAGCAAAATGTGAAAATAAATATTTTCGAAATATTTTAAAAATTTGAAAATCTATGTAGGTTAACATCCCTTTAGGCTTTGTTGAATTGCACGTTTCTTTGTTTAGTGGTGCCAATTTTTAATTGGTTGTTTGAATAATTAAATATTAAGTAAGGAAAAGCGCTTTTAATTGAATTTGAAATACAAGATAGGGTAGCACACTCAATTCTGACATCACTAATACACATCTACCTTTTCAAATTTCAAGTAACTAAAAACAATTTCTAAACTCTTTGACTGTCTAGCTTTGAAAATAGTCAAGCAAAATTTATCAATTTTATTAATGCTATCCTTTCTTTAATTCAATTGCTACTCTACTTTGTTTCTATTTTTATCTAACTTTGTTCTTTTTGTATTTTTCATTCATTTTATTTATTTTTTTACTTCCTTAGGTGTTATCATGTCCTTCTTTACGATAATCAGCATCTCTTTAAAAAGTCTCTTTTTTTTCTTCTTTTCTAGCTTTTTCGTATCTAACCCCGTATTTTCTTATGACTACAAATTGGCCACTATTTAGTAATTAATTACTATATTCACGGGCTTTGATTTTTTAAAGATTTTTAGAGTTTCTATGTTAACACCACTCAACCTTTTTTTAAATCAAAAATCAAATCTCGTGTGCTACTATTACAGTACTTTTGTTAAATTTTCATAATTTTTAAAACATTTATTTTCTTTCACAATAATGCCACACCATTTTTTACCAATAATTTGTTTTTATAATTTATTGTGTACTACAATATGTCTGCTTTCCGCATTTAATTCACGTTTTCCATTGTTTACCTCATTTTGTTAAATCAGCTTCATTTCAATTAATAAATTTTTATTTAGCTGTATTTTTGTTCTTCATATTTCCTCCATCCACTTCGTCATTGCTTTGTTTTGTTTTATAGTCGCTTGCCATAATTTGTTTTTATTTTGTTTTATTTGGGCAATTTTAAAAAATTTGCTTAATTTTCAAATTGTAAGATTATACCCAAAATTTAATCAGATCTCCGAAATTATAAATAAGGGTTATGTACTAAGTTCCATTAAAATCGGGCTGGTGGTTTTCTTAATATCTTGTTTACATACGGATGGACGACCGAAAGGCGGAACATTTTTTTGTTTATTTTTGTCATAACGTACTAACTCTATTCCGTCTCAAAGTGAAAAAAAATGAATGTTAAAATTTTTGGTTTGAAACCCATCTTATATATAAGATGTGGAGTAATAACAAGGTGTCGCCACTTCATGGACATTAAATTGCATTAATTGGTAAAAATCTGTGTATGTAACATGTTGGCTGTAAAGTCCTCAACATTGCAAAAAATCAAAACGTATTTTTGGACGCAATTCTTGCCAACTGGATAAAACAGTAACCAGTGATAATTGTAGAATTACGAACCGCACCTACATACACGTGTTTCGCTTTTTTTGAGGCTTATCAATCCTACACGCAAGTCTTCAAAAATCAGTGGCTACAGAATTTTAATGCATCGTACGGTTGCCTCATATGCAAATGATAGCGGTATCGCCACCTCATAGACAGTTACCAAACACTAAGGTTCATTAAAAGAAATAAATCTAGATTTGAAACAAATTATTTCTATCTTTTTTTTTTTTTTCTTTTTTTTCTTTCTTTAATACTGAGCCAATTTGATTCATTTTAATAGTTCGTAATAATCCGAAAGTGGTCTTTAGGAAAGTATTGCGTTTTTAGAAAATTGTTTATTACTATGATTTTATTTTTATCTTCTTTGTAAATTGCTCCACATTTGGAGGCCAAAATATTTTAATTTTATAACTATGATGATGATTTATATACAATCGAAAAATTAAATAAACGGACAATTAAAATATAGAATTTAGGCAAATAAATTTACAATAATGACGAATTAACAACATTGTTGACCAAAAGGTTTATAACAATTAAAATTAAAAAGGAAATGAAATTGATTCATGCTTATCAGTATTCTCATATTGTATTGCATTTGTGGATTTCAATTCAACTTATTAGAAACGAAATGGTAGGTTTTCATATTAATTTTAGTTACATTCTGATGATACTAAAAACTATGTTCAATAACTGTTAATTAATAGCGATGTTGATTTCAAAGAACTTTTATTTTTATTTTGTTATAGTTTAAAAATACTCGAGTTGCGCGTTCCAACGAAAATCAAATTTACCGCGCATGCAACGTATTTTCCTATTAGTGCAGACGGGCAGACATCTTGGGACTCTCTATTCCTTTTGGGCGATTTTCGGTACTTTACGAAACTAAAAATTACATGTAAAATTTCGATGTGGCTTCAATAATTGCACAATAAATTAGTATGAAAATATAAATCCGACCGATTACGCCGTAAGTGGTTTCCTTTGCTAATTTTTAATTAGTTTAGTGGTTGTGTTAATTGCTAATTACGACTTATGCTTTCGCACGTGTCTCGACCTCATCTTCTACTCAAATCTTACTGTCTGGATAATTCCTGGGGGCACTGTAACAAGCAATTGGAAATCTTTCGTTATATAAAACGTGCCTGTTATCACGCTCTTGCCAACCTCGGAACTGCACGGCCAATTATACTCCAGCGGTTGTGGGTCGCGCACGCGGCGTTCCTGTTATTACAAAGGCAACGATCAGCTCCCCAGAGCTATGTCGTCTCCTCCTCCTTAGAGCAATCCTACTGATCTTCAAGTAGCTGTCAACTGGCTGTTGTTAGCAACGACCTTCCTTATCAGAACTACATGCATCAGCACACAGCTAAGTTATTGTTTTAAGGAACCTTTTTATTTTGCATGCGTTTGAAACTCAAGTACACGTGACACCAAGCGGTTGTATCCCTAGCAATTAAGGCTGTTCTCTCAGGGAGCTATAAAGTTTATGTAAATTTATCTCGTTTATTTTTAGAAATGTTTTCCTGATTTTGCACAAACATACAGCTAACATTATTATTTATGTCGTGCAAGAGCTATTTTTTTTTATTTTCGTCTTCGTTGTATTTAATTTAATTAAAACGTAAAGTAATAGAAAATGGATTTTCTTATAAGCCCAAATTTCGACTCCTGCGCGACATAGATAATAATTTTCTGACAACCCTATTTTTACTTAAAAATCAATGAGAAAAATTAACATTAAGTAAACGATAAATACTGAAAACGCTTTGAGAATTGTGAAATGAATGTACCTACTGCAGGCAATTTTTTCTGAGCGCAACAGGCCAGACTTGGAAGCCGATTAATATTAATAGATAAATAATATATTGTTGAATTGTTGATGTCAATTTTTATTGTACATGACATGCATTTTAAACAGTTATTTATGTAACAAGAAATAAAATAGTAAACCGCCTACTAAAAATCTAAAATTGTCCTAAGTGATAAAACAGCCTTAAGCGAATTGTTATTTGGGGTAACTTCCTCAAAATTGAGGCGTTGCTATCAATGTGTAGCTAAACAAAAGGTTTTTGGACTGGCGGGAGCTATTCCGTAGTAGAACGAGTTTAATATTAGTTTTAAGTCAGGCGTGTAACTGACGTGTGTACGTCAAGTTTTCTTAATCGCCAATCTTAAATTGGTACGCTACTTTTAATTTGGGGTTAATAAACGAAAACTTAACCGAATTGTGACATATTTGAGCGCGAACTATAACTAATTGGTTATTGCTAATGCACGCAAGTTTCATGCTACAGAATCTCTCATTTCTCCCAGATATGTCATTTGTTTCTCTTTAGATTTGTGTTCGTTGTAGCATAGTAGACCTTAAGTAAAACCTATTAAATTCCTGTTAGTCGGTTTTATTTTTCTCTGTTACACAGCAGGTGGCGCCTCGTTACGCAGCAGTTATTTCTTTCAGTTCTTTCAGGACCTCCTATCTTACCGACTCAGCGGACACTGCTGTGTTAACGCTTATAAATACGGAATTTTCCACGCATTTAGTGCAACTACTCTGAGCCCAATATTATTGTATTCTTTCTTTTCTAGGTTGCATCGCTAAAGCCGTCACTTTATTTTATTTCTTATTATTTGTGAACTGCAACCGTTACAATTTAGTTAAGAGACTTAAATGTGAATCTAATTAATATATTTTATACCTAAGGAAACTATTTAACAGCAATATAATATACTAAAAGACTTTATATAATCCAAAAATTATTTTTTTTTATTTTGTCAATATGTAATAATAACATTTATATAGATTCATGCTCATAAAAAACGTATATCAAGACATCTTACAGTTTAGCAATGCAAGACAATAATACTTTGGTAATAAATAAACATGCATTGTGTTCATCGGTAGTAATCGTATAAAATTAAATAGATCACAATGGCATTTAAAGAATAAAACAAATCTCTTTATTTTGATAACATTTTCTAGAATTTTTGATCTTTGTGTCACTTTCTAGTTTTAATTGATACCCAAGTTTTTCATAAAAGTAATAAAACTGAAATCATATATGTTGCTTTACTTAATGTTACAGGATTTATTTGTATTACTGCACAACAAGTTCTGTTTTTTGTTTTTTCCGAGCGCCGATAGATGGCAGCTCTATTGTTCTACCGCTTTATTTGACGTCATGTTCTTTTTTGGTAGTGACCGGACGTTTTTATTTAGTTTGTCCGCAGTCTTTGTGGTGGTTGATTAATTATTTCTGCTCTCTGTTATTTGGAACGTGCAGGTACTTTTAATCCGATATTTTCTTTTACATCTGCAGTAATCGGTTATTTATTTTAAGTTGTAATGATTCATTAAATCAATCTTTAGTACGCTTGATATATCTTGGAAAAGATTTTCCATTTTTTCGGTCGATTACCGAAAGCTACTTTTGAACCCACCTGTAGTGGCATCCTCACCGATATTTCTTTTCTTTTTGTTTTAGACATATTCTGGTGCTTAAATTACCTTGTCTTGCAGTAAGAAATAATTTCGAATAACTGGAGGAGCTATATATTTTCTTTTATTCGGACCGTTGCGTTGGCGTCGCAGCTAAGTTGTCGGGGGTTCAAAGGTCAATCATTTACCCAGCACAAGAATTTGGTTTTTGAAACGTTATTTGATCGACCGAAGACAAATTCTACAATTTGCCGTGTCTAACACAGTCAAACCACGCTTTTGCCTGCTTCAACAATACCAACTTTCATCCAGGTACTGTAATTTAAGTCAACTTTTATTTTACGTTTCAACTCCATTTTGTTGCTTTCTGAACTTAGCGCTAGCATTGCGAATTACGGTACGCATGTTACGTTATCTATATTAGTTCGCGTTAGTAACTCTAATCATTCTTACGCACTAAGCGCTTGCCGTGCCAAATACCTTCCGTGCGCTACCGTGATAACGCAAATTGGTCTCCGTTAAAATACCTGCGCTTATATTTATCTACGAGAAAATAATTACTCCAATTGAATCTATGATATTCTCATTCTCAATAAAATAATATCTTATATGTACGTGTGGACTTGTTTTAATTAGCATACTAAATTTATAACTGTCGGTGATCTCTGGTTTAAACCGAGCTTTGGCTTCTATTTTAAAACCTGTGGCGCCCTTATCATATCTACGTATAAATAAAAAATAATTATCTAATTAAATACGATTGCCTTTCGTGTAGTTTAACTCTCTCTAATCCACGACGTTCTCTGGCGGATGATCTTAGTCGGGTGTATACAAAGCGTCGTCTTAATTTATATCGACGTTTTAATTAAAATAACTCCCTTAATTAATTAATTAAATATCAACCTTTTTTTTGTTTGTACAATGTTTCGATAAAATTAGATGGAAGAAAAAGAACCCTACTTTGGTAAACGTCGTGTGTTTTAATAGTTTCCTATGTTCATTTTATTGATATTTTTTTTCTGTAAATTAACCAATAACGCACTATAATTATTTATTTAATTTATTTCAAAGCTGTAATTGGTATTAAATAAAATAGAAAACGAACATGTGACTTAACGTTGTTAAGATAAAATTAAACGAACAATTACTATTGATAAGAATAGAACATTTTATTCTATTGTTATTGGCAATGAGTGAATATTAATTTATTATATTATCAGTTTTACACAAATGCACCAAAACGTCCACTTTCTAGACACACCTCTCTATTATCGCACCCTTTGGTTTAGTTGCCAAACTATAAATAAAAGTCGTCCGTTTATTTAATTTGCAGATTGTACGTACTTACCCGTTTATAAAAGATGATGACTCTTTAAACTCAGGGTTATTAAATAATTTCTTTAATAGTTGTATTTTTTAAATTAAACAATGTTTAATTTGATATGAGAACTAAATCTCACTACTAATCGGCAATTATTTATTTGAATAAAAGATGCAGAGGCAGAGAAAACAAGATAATGTAAAATCCTGGAGGTCTACGACTTTTTAGTGCCGTTGGCACTGCTTTTTGCTATGACCCTTCATCGCCGCCATTTTGTCGCCGTCGTTTCAACGCCGACTATCGATATTATTTTACATCCACTTATTCATTGCGATGATGGATACTATATTTTGAAACTTTTATCTCTAACAGTAAAATATACCGTTCTTACTAAGTAATAGTCTCCATTGAACGACAATTAAACAACGGTGATGAAACGAAACGTCTCAAAAGTAACAGTGCACTTGTTTATTCACACGTGGCAGCAGTTGTTAGTAAGCGTGGCTGTGGCGGGAGTAGTAGCAAGCGTTTTGAAATGGATGCCAGGACGATTGTTACCATATAAAGTGTTTCGGCAGGGGTGGCCAAGTTTTTTCTTGTGCTACCGTTAACCTTTTGTAGGATGACTTGGTTCTTTGATTTGAATCCTCCTATGATTCTTTTGTAGGGTTAGTTATGTTTGGGGTAATTTTACTGACGCTTCTAAGGACACTGACACAATCCTACTGTACTATACGCATAATAATTGCAATTTCATACTTGCATCTAATAACTTGATTAAATACGGTAATTATGTGTGCGATCCACCTTCATTTATATTGCAGTGATTGCAAGGTCATTTTAAATATATAATTGTAAAACTATAGGTATTGCTTAGTATTAAGATATTATTTGTTTATTGTATGCTATGAAAATATATCGATTTTCGTGAGTACGTGAGGAAACGAGTAAAAGTGGGAACGAGGCGGTTTTAAGCAGTGAACAATGATGAGTGTGCAGTTAATAATGTTAATAATTTAAAGACGTGTTATATAATAAACTTAATTAATCCAGTTAATGGAAATAATTACAAAAAGCAAAAAGCAGCGTATTCGTAGTAGCCCGCGTATTCGTAGTAAAATCAAACGCTGTACTCAAGTGCTTGGTAAAGAATAAAATTATAAACAATTTAAATAGTCTAAGAAAAAAACGGCAAGTAAACGTCACATATAAATGTAACAAGGTTAGTTTAAGTTAAAAACAATTAAGTTTGTGTATTGAAAAAATTAAATTGTAGCAAAGTTAGTTTTAGTTAAGTAAAGTCGTGCACGCAACGTTTTTAAAATTTAATTAATATTTGCAAAGAATTGTAAAATTTTCTTAAATTTATAAACCACGCCTTTATTTATGAATCCAAGATTCTAGGATAGTTTAATTACAGAATAATAATTGAAAGAGTTTTATGTTCCATACAAAATTTATTTTATTTAATACTATAATGCAATCACCGCCATATGTAGTTGAGTAGGTCGGTGCTAAATCGACAAATGTTATTGCCATTTTATATTTTATCGTTGCGAGCACATTGTAGTTTGTGCTAATAAATTGCTGCAGTTTGTGTTTTTGTTTGCAAGCCCATAATGACCAAGAAGTACAAATATATAAAGAGAATCAACAAAGATATGTTGCAGTCATTAGAACCTAGAACGCTGTGTATGACAGATAAGAGAAGAAAAGAAACGAAAAAAGAAAACTTGAAAAAGAAATGGTTGTGGCTAACTAACTCGTTATTTGAAAATTTGTGTGCATTAAAGACACCAACAGATAATATTCAATCTTAAACATGCTAAATATATACATGATTCAGCTAACCCGTTCATTAGAAGTTTATGGACTTTCCGTTGAAATATTTGTTTATAAATTTGGAATAGGGGATTGTTTGAAAAGTTCTTTTAATTAAAATATTTTAGCTCTCAGCACTTCCGGTTACAGCGGAAGTGGCTACCAACTCTCTTATTTTAAATGGAATGGTATATTTTTGTATATTTTGATTCTACGCTAAAATCTGAGTTACTTTTATGTAGCACAACCTATATGAAAAATTAAACGTTTGTGAGATATTCTCATTTTTTGAGATATACTCATTTTTTGAGATATTCTCATTTTTTGAAAAACTTAGCAGTCCTCCTAAATATAGCTCAAATTTTGTTACTATAACTTTCTTTTTCAATCATTGACAAGCGTTTGAAAACAATACTATAAACCAATTTTTCTCAAAAATGAAAACATCTCAAAATTATTAATTTTTCATATAGGTTGTGCTACATAAAAGTAACTTAAATTTTAGCGTAGAATCCAAATATAAAAAATATATCATTCCATTTAAAATAAAAAGTTTGTAGCAACTTCCGGTGTAACCGGAAGGGCTAGTAGAGCTGAAATATTTTAATTAAAACTTTTAAGCAGCTCCTATTCCAAATTTTTAAACAAATATTTCAACAGGAAGTCTTATACTTCTAATGAACGGGTTAGCTGTATATATTGGTAAAAGTTAACTATGACCACAATTTGGTAAAAAACAACAGGCATTGTAAAAAATTTTTAAATTGGTGAATACCAAAACGAAAACATGGCGTACAAAGCAAACAGAATGATTTTATTGATGAAGAGGAGCGTAAAATTACAAATAGAATGATAATTTGAGAAGGAAGTAGAAAACTAAATAATAAAATAAGAAGAAAAGTAAGCAAGCATTAAAAAGGAATTTAAAGATCAATGTAAGATTATTAAAGCTAAGTAAAAAAACAGTGTACCAAAGACACAAACAAGTATAGAGAATAAGCACCGAAGGAAAGCAAACCCCTGATTTTAAATAGAGATGAGGGCTGTTGCGATTTTAATCTTTTATTTAAACAATTCTGTACTTCGAAATAAAAATCACTTAGCAGTAATTGTTTTAACAATATCTTCAAAATATCAATTGTACAACAAAAATTGTTGGAGTTTTTAATGTCTGTAATTTTATTTGAACTATTTGCTTTGAAAACAAAATTTTCTTTTTCTTATATTTCAAGCAAAGTTTTAAATTTGAATTTTATTCAAAAACCTTTAATCGGTTTTATTTCATTTTTCTACTAATATTTTGTAAAAGAGGTTTTAGGTAGTTTCAAAATGGAACAAGAGTTCGTACTAAAGTCGTAGCCGTTGTAAGTATAAATTTTAACCAATAAAATTGCACTGCAGACTTTGAGGTTAGAATAAAATTTACCACCTTGGATTCTTTGCGCAAGAGAAATTAGAAGATTCACTACGGAGGTTCCGTAAAGAATCAAATCTGAAGACAATATCTCTTTAGTGAAGGAAAGTTAGGTGCAGTATTAAGAAAAATTGACAGAAAACGACGGTTAAAATGCATAATTGATTTATAAAAAGGAAAATGGAGGCAAAGTAACTTACTTATTTTTAAAAACGCCATCTATTGATGTTCGCTACACATTGTAATACAAAAGAAGTATTGTTTTGCCTACTATTTTAATATGTTTTATGTCCTAGAGGCAAAAAAGGCAACATTTTATGAGGCCATCTGGAAAAACTTTAATTTAAAAAGATTTTAAGAAATTTCGTTTACAAAATTCACAAGGTAATGTTTCTTGCAAAATTTAATGAATTCCGTATTCTAATTTTAAGCGTTTCCTTGAATTTTATTGTTCAAAATGAAGAATTATATATACATGTTTCAATTCTACTTAATTAATATTTCTCCGACCGAAGCTACCTCAGATTTGACAATGCTTTTTGTTAACTCAAATTTTTAATTGTCGGGGGTTTGCAGAGTGAGTTCTATCAACAAAACAAATTGTTTGATACTGGGTATTTTGATGATTCTAACTTGAATACTAGTTTTGGTGGTCGGTGGAGCAAGAACATATTTCAATCTTGAATTTATTTCTTTCTGCAATTAGTGAGTATGGTACATAAATATTTAGCAACAAAATTTGAACACGTACATATGATGCTAATAAAACAAATTCCGTTAGACGGTTTGTGGCAATGAAGAAATTTAATTTAAACATGTAAAGGTGTCTTCAGTGTATAAGGCATTTGTTAGTTTCAGTGTTACTGAAGAGACGTTTAAATAAGTGTGTGGCACCTTGCCGAGTATAAAATTAAAGAAACATAAAAGGAGCTAAAAAACTATACCAGCGTCAGCACGAGGTACATGTTTTGTTACGGTTTTATTTTTCAAATGTAGGACGTATGTCAAGAGCCATATTAAAACGTGTGTCGTGAGTAATATGTTACAACGAAAGTCGTATTTGTGCGCATTTTACTTATTTTCTATTGGTCGAAAATAAAATCCGACTAAATTTCCTAGGCTAACAGCGTACATATTCTTTCTTTTTCGTAAGTACGGGTGATTTGGCGTACACTTTAAAAATTATTAAGGTGTGATTCAAGATTTCTAATTCAAATTGGTGTTTAAGTTTCAATCCGACTAAATTCACCGTGAGTACACTTTGCTTTCCTTTTTTCCTGGTTGTATTAATTTTAATTGTTACGTATACTTTTAGCACGTTGCGTGACCTTATGTTCTCGTTGTGTGTTATACCTGGATAACACTTGAGGGTGCTGGAGTGACTGATTAAGAACCTTCCCTATCAATTAAAGACTACACCACGGTTTCGCATTAGCTAAGCTGCAGGCAATCGGTGGATACTACGTCTACAGGGGTTGGTTGTGCTTCCTAATTTCATCGAGAAAGCCTATCGCCATCCGTTCTTCTTTGCACACCTCCTCTAAGAAGAATTCTGGGGCTACCTAACTTCCCGAACTGTCGATACTCTGCTAGCAGGAAACCTTCATTCTCGGAACTACATCCAATTGATTACAGCTAAGTTTTATTTACTTAAGCAACTTATTTAGTAATAATGCGTATAAAGCTTAAGTACATAGGACATAGAACTACTTAATCTCTAATATTTAAGTAAATTTTTATTCGAACGTTTTTTTTAACCAGCTCAATGCGGGCTCGGGAGCTTTACTTAGAGCGGTTGACGCCAAAACAAAAGGGCTTTTGGGTTTGCGAAAGGTACTCACCCCTTTAATCCTAGTTTAAGTTTAGTTTAAATCGCCGTGTGTAAGTGATATGTTTACGCAGAGCCTTCTTAGTAGCCAATCCTCAATTGGAACGTTAACTTTAACTTAGGTGTAACTAAAGCTTACCTTAAATCCGACACATTAATTGCAAGCCTTATTTATTGTAAAGCGAGGCTGCTGTTAACGAACGTAACTATATGCGACAGTCTCTCTATTTCTGTCACATTCTCCTAGTACTTTAAGATTTGTTTATTGTATTGAATTATCTGTCTTTCTCCATGGTTTGTGTCCGATTTAACGTATTAAACTTTAAGTAAAACCAGTTGATCTCCTGTTGGTCGGTTTTATTTCTTTCTTTTACTCAGCAGGTGGCGCCTTGATAGACAACAGTCTAATTTTTTATAGTTCTTTAAGGACCCCCCATTTTATGACAAAGCCGGACGTTGCTGCTCTAACTACTATAAATACTTTATTCTCCACGAACTTAGTGCGCTACATTGAGCCGAATTTCCTTTGATGGTTTTGTTAGGTTGTTCCTCTAGAGCCGTGGCTTCGTTTTGTTATTTGGAAACCACAACCGTTACAGCTTGCATCAATTTATCAAACTTTAGCCTAATTTTGCTTAATTTGATGATCACTGGTATGCATCCATTACTAGCAAAATTTTGCAACGATGATATTAAAATAAAGTGACGAAACGTACAAACACTAGGAATCCACTTAATGCAACTTTTATACGCTACTACATTAGACACTCGTACGGTCAAATTAGAAAACCAAAAGCACTTAAATAGTTACGACTGGTTCTTTGATAAACAATGTCTTCGAGTGGGTCTAAGTCTATGATGACAGTTTTCAACGCTAGTGGCGTGCTGTTGGCAATAATTTATGCAAATGAGTATAAGGAAATTGTTTTTCTTGTTAAACACATTGTTTTTAACAGTTGAATTCCTTCCAAATTTTTTTTTATCTTTTACTGGTTACTTTAGCTATATTTGATTTACTACTACTGTCTATCAAACCATTCTTAAAAAATTGTGCTACCGGGTGTAGATTAATTAAACTAAGTGAGTTTTTTCTTTAACTATATGTCAAATTAATGTAACAAACTCAAGTAAACGGTGTCAATTGAATATTGTAAATAACAGGGTGTGACGCTCTAGCCCCTACTTCGGTTGCAGAACGATTCGAGTGGACGGAACGAAACAAAATTTATATTTGCAACACAGGTAGCTTTCAGCGAGAATTAAATAACCCAGGGTTCGTTTTATCGGTATATTGAATTATTTACAATTTTTCGGGCGATTATTTTTACAGTGGATGAGAATATTTACAGTAAGTTAATGAATTTAAATTACGCGCCGTTCTTCGGTTGAAAGTGGCGGTAGTGGAGACACGGCCTCGCTGTCAATTTCGGGTGTCGGAACGTGTTGTAGCGGTATAACGGATTTGGTGACCGTGTTTTTGGACGGAGCGGCCTTTAATTGGTGGTATCTGTGTAGTTTCTGAAACAGGTAAGGGGTGTAATTATCGGTGTGTGGGGTGTAATTATTGGTGTGTGGGGTGTAAAATTTTAATTTTTGATCCGGCAAGGTTCGCCCTAATTGAGACGGTGTTTATTTTTGGCTTTCTGCGTGTCTGTACACGAGGGTCTTATCAATGTGGCGGAGACTGGTGTGTTAACGATTTTAGTGCCCCCAATGTGGCTTTCGACCTGGTAGTAATTACGTTGGATTGTTCTAGCCACCGGTTAAAAATGCAACTATTTTTAGGTGTTACCGAATCCTCAGCTACCCTAAAATGGGCTTCCACCGTTTTAATACGAATATGGTGTGCCGGAGTCGTACCAGTTAATGTTTCTCGGTGGTTGATGTCGTCTATAAACAAAGCGGATTATGTATAGGATGTTACCGAGTGACCGGTCACACTTGAGACAGAGGAGGTTTGTTGGTTTTATCTCGGTTAGAACAAGAACGGGTTTAGTATCGTACCCCTCCGTTACCGAAGCAATCGGCCACTTTGGAGGGTTGCAGGTAAGGAATGGTGTTTAAAGCGGTTTAATGCGTCGGTTTTGTTTTAGGTATATACACAGCGGTTAGTAATATTTTGCCACCGCACGTACCGAAAATCGAATCAGCCTTTGAAGTGGTCTTTGGTTAGTGAAAAGGAATGGCTATGTTTCTCGATCGCGAACGAATTGAATCACCGGGATCTTTGCAGACGCCAGAAAATAAAACAGCAGATAGCTTAAGTTTAGAGTTTAAGGTTCGGTTTACGGTTCGGATTGCTTTCGGAAGGTTATTTGGGTCCAGGAATCGACTCAGTGCTGTTCTTAGCATCGCGTTTGCTCTTTTAAAGAGGGTCTTATCATACAGGAAAGAGTAGGTATAGTTAATAAAGGAGAAATTTCAAGATGGGCGGTGCGCGCGACGCTCTTAGTTTGATAAATGTAATTTTATGTTGCAAGATAGTGTTATCTGTGCGGCAAAATTAATTGTATCAGTTTTCGGTTTCTTACAAGGGACGTGTGCTCTATCTCTTCGACGGATGAACTGTAGTGCTTATTCTATATTTAACTTTTATTACTACGATTTAACCAAAGGAAAGGAACACCAACTGCAGCGTCTATTTAACCAACAGAAAACCACCAAAACTGCATTATCATTTATCATTTGCGATATATCGGTATCGCTGATGATAACAGCTTAGCTGTTGAAACACGTGTCCGAGATAAGTTTTTGGTGCAGTTTTTGGTGGTTTTCTATTGACTATGTTTTAAACTCAAATAATGTAAAAATATTAAATAACCAGAAAATAAATCAAATATTAAAATTTTACTAATTTTCTACCAATACTCTAATTACAAATAAATTTTCTTAATTGTTATTATCCGCTATTTTTTCGTAATTTTTTTACAAAATTATATGTAATCTTGTGTCTCGTTCTACTTAATAAAGTAATTATTTGCATTCTTTAATGTCCATTTACTTAAAACAAACGCCTATAACACTGCTCCTTATTTATTTTATTCTACGTGTATCACATTGTACGGAAACAACAAAAAAACAAATTACAGCAAAAGTCAACACAATACTTACTGTGTATAGAAAAAAATTGTTTATTTTATTTTTCGAGTAAGTCATCGCACACTTTGGTATTTTTTTATAAGTTTGTTGGTATCGAAACGATGTGAGTATTGCGCAAAACGCTTGTCTTAAATGTGTTTTTATAAATTTCTTTTAATTAAAATTTTTGCAATTTTAAATAAAAATTGTAACAATTCTCGACAAAAGAAAAGGAACGTGTATAAATAATTAGCATATTGAAAACTAAACTATAAATTATTATAGGAAAAAACTAAAAATTACAAATTAGGTAAATAAAAAGTATTGAAAGTTAATTAAAATTCTACCACCAAAACTGGTGAAACTAATAAGAAACTAACAATAATACTGGAGAAATATATAAAAGAAAGGAAAATAAATAAAATCCGTTAATTTATATATTGCTTTTTTATATATTATTAATTAGTTAAAGCTCTAAGCAATCCAAAATTTATTTTATTATTTATTTAGTTACTAGTTTCAAAAATAATTATGTCATATAATAAACGTTTCTCTAATAATTTGTTAATTCTGATGATGTCTCACATAATTATGTTTTAGTTAGAACTAGTTAATAAATATAAATAGTAATATAAATGTTGGATAGCTTGAAGGTTTAATTATTTAATAACCTACTATAGAGATGTAAAACTATTTCAAGACAAAAAATAATAATGAAATGAATAAAAACAAAAAGTGCTCAGAGCAAAACTAAAATTTAAGAAATCGTTAATAATTTATTTTAAGTTTTTTTTCCTTTGTAACTATATTTTATTTTACTTTTTTTCTTTGCTTATTCAAAAATATATTAAAAGAAGCTTCTTATACAAAATATTTTTCTTGACAAATAAACAACGTCGCAACTTGTAAAAAAAATTGCGTTTTATAAAAAATAGTTCAAACAAAACTTTAGATCATAGAATTTCCAACAACGAAATTGCCAAATTCGTAATTTATTTTGTACAATGACATTATTAAAACAATTAGTTTTACGTGATAAACTGATATGCAAAGTTTTATAAAAATCTTACTCCCGGTTTTCTTAATACCTTGTTTACATACGGACATAGAGAGGGGCCGGCCATCAGACAAAATTTGTTTTTACTTCATTATAACTATTAATTCTAATTTGTCAAAAACAGTGAAAAAGGGGCTTTAAAGTTTTGAAACCGTCGCATAACTCCCCATCTAAGAATCGCATCTAAAACTACACGAAAAAACTGTATTTAACCAAAGACTTGTTTAAATAACTAAAGAATTATTTACAGCAAACAGAAACTAAATCAAAAATCTCTTTGTTTGTTAATCGTGCTTTTTCATTTTACAAATTTTAAATCCACATTAATTTTTAAGTAAATATATTTTTAATATATAATTTATCAAAAGAAATTTGTAGTATGCAAGACGCCGGGTGTAAACTTTTCAGCATTGCAAGAATTCTAAACGCATATTTAAGGCAATAAATCAAATTTTGTTAAACGAATAAAACAGTAGGCAGCAATAATTGGAAAAGGCGCTAACATACACGTGTTTCTGGTTTATTTGAAGCTCATCAGTGTAGGGTAGTTTGGATGCAAGTCTATAAAAATCACTGAATAGCTGCTTATTAAGAAAATGATAGTCGGGGTCGCCACCTCATGGATAGTTGCCATGTACTCAGATTCATCAAAATAAATAATTTGTAAATCTGTCTCAGCGGTGGCGACAATTATTTGCATAATAATTTATATTCACAGAGTGTTTTAATTTTGACTTTGAGAAAATGAGCACGTAAAGTCCAGTCGACAGGGTAAAAAGAAGAGTTTGGTGGAAAAAGTAGAAAGTTAATAAAGTTTGAAATGATGTTCAAGTATGGTTAATTAACATTTTCTCAAGTTTTTTCGGTTACGTCCTACGGCAAAAGCATTTTTATACTTCGTTGTATAGCGTTGAATTTTCTGTTTAACATGTTTGTATGTCAATTCATAACCGATATATGGAGTTTAAAAGAAAAGTTATTTATCAAAATATGTAACTTTGGACAAGCTCTTCCTATGCTCAACCCCATTTCATAAAAGCTATATTCACATCATGTTGGTATTGATTTTAGTTGCTTTTCGAATGGATATTCCCAACATTACATAGTTATCTCAGAGCAGATACAAGAAAAAAGATTATGTTCTTTTGTGAAAATGTCACGCTTTTAAAATGAAGATATTAATATATAAAAATACTTATATACATGTTAAAGCAGCTTATTTTGTCGTGGCCACTTTAACTTCGCTGAATCAACACCGCTTCTCGGACACAAAATCATCTCAACAGGAGATCATCGTATGTATTTTTCCGCAGATTTTTATTTGAGGCTTTTTATACCTTTGCTTTTAATTCTCGGACTTTTGATTTTCCGGTTTGTTTCGCAAGTTTTTTCAAAATTTGCAAATAACAGATACACTAAATTTATCAAACTATTTAGCTATTAAAGATTAATTTTAAATTAATATTTCTCCTAACATTTTCAAAAACGCTTTTGATGTAAATCATATGTCGATCACATGCGCCAAAATACAAATAAACTAAAAAACAAAAACACTACCCATAACACTCAGTAGCCCAAATATGATTTGGTGTTGAGATGACATGCGTCGACATGAGCGTGCATCGAGATGAGCTTGCGTCGAGGTGATTTGATCTTTAAATACCGTAAATAGTTTGTAGTTTAGATTAAGTTTGAGATTAAACCTTTAGATTGGCCATGTACAAAACGTTCTATATTAATTAATCAAATTGAACTAATCTTTGACTTGTTAGGGTTTTTATCAACGCCTCCATTTGAGGTAAATGTTTATTCCAAAAGCTTTAGATACTTGGTGTCGGCTATGATCTGATTCCTCACGATGATCTTATCCAGACATGGAACACATATCACACCGAATTGTCCATGGTCACTCAGACGAAAATACCTTGTCAACTTACTTATCAAGATGTTAAATCATGCAAACTGAATCTGTTTGGTTTGGTTTTCTTGTTTACAAAATTTATTATGTTTAAATATTTTGCCTGCCAAATCAGCATGTACCAGAATTGGGTGCGAACAATTTTTAACACTGTTTGTAGCCCCTCGGATCTTCAAGGTTGAAAATTTGAAAAAAATTAATTAGCTATTCCAAAACTTTGCAGCCCGATTTTAGGGTTTTTGAAATAAAAATTCGGAAAAACGCTCGGACCAGTCGATTTCTGATTAGATGGGAATCAACTTCATCTGCAAATCGTCAAAATGATGTATCACCCTCATCCCTATTTAAGATCATCAGGTTAATCTCTCTTGAATCAAAAATCAAGCGTTTTCCGGATTTTCATTTTAAAGCTCTAAAATCAAGGTGTAAAATTTTGGTTGAACTACCTTGTATATTTATTTTTTATTATTCATGAATTATGATGTTTTTTGCCCCAAGTGACAGATAACTAATCTTACTTTTAGTCAACTTGGGGGGAAGGATTGTCTGCACGAATTTTGGTGGAAACTATAATCACCGTTTTAATATTTGGTGAACTTCATCCTATGGGTTAAGCTTATGGAGGTGATTGATTTGTTTTTTAATCAATTATCATGTTGTTATTCATTATTAGATGTGTACGTGAAACAATCCTAGAAAAGTCATTAATTTCTATAATTTTATTTCAAAACCCACATGTGGCTACATCACCATCTTGTCATTTTAGAATTTCCTCTTGAAAACTTAACTTATTATTTTTGGTGTTACTTATATACATATGATTACTACTGGACGACTTGCTCGCTAGTTATGATAACTCTTTTAACAGCGAGGGATACTGCTAATCAGTAGTGAATACCTGGGGTCACTCTAAAAAGCGCCTTGTTAGTTATCTTGGTTCAATATCTAACCAGGAATTGTGTGGTGATGCTAACTATAAATCTTTAAAGAAGTTGTCCTTAACCAACATCAGAATAAGTGTTTAAAATTGAAGTGTAACTCTTTCTTGTTTGTATTACTATTCTTCTGCAAGTTTGTGTGTTTTACTTTTCTTAAAACGACTAAAGGGTAATTTTCTAGGTTTCTGCAGGTGGCGCCCAGTGTCGCATTAAAAACATCTGTCAGCGTTTTTAAAACCGTCCTGCGACCCACTCCACGAAAACGAGATTTTTTGAAATTTGAATATCTACACAACAAACTTGTAATACCTTCTACGACATAAGAACATATTTTGTACTATGAAATACGTTTAGTATGGACTATAAAAAAAAGGACTTATGCACTACTTAGATGTGCTGAATTATACTTCAATCTATATCGGGTGAACTTTAGGAAAAACATATTACAAGAGCACATCACGAAAATGGTTTTATTTATAGAATTTATTAGACCTATTGAAACAATAGAGCGACATCTAGACATCTGAAAGTAAAGTAATTTGTTGCCAAATTTTGAAATTCACTGAAAAGGTACATGCGTGTATTACGTATTTCTTTTGTTTTATTAAAAAAATAAGAAAATAAACAATTGGCGCTAACAGTGGTACCAAAATAACACCTTTTCTACTTTTTGTTAAGTAAGTGGTTTCTTATCATATTTAGTATGTATATTGTTGATCTGTTGACTCGTCACGAAGAAAACTTCTATGGATGAGAACTACAATATAATATACGTAAAAATAGGTAAATTAAATTAGAAAATAGGTATTAAACCACGACAAATAGTTTAGAGCGACATCTAGGCATCTAAAAGTAATTTACTTTGTCGCCAAATTTTTAAAGCTACATACTGCAGTGATTGCATAAGGTTATATTTTTAATATATACGAGTAGATGTGAAAGATATATAATAAGATATAAGAGGTTTATTGTTAAGATTTGTGTGCGTAGGTGATAAAGTAAAGTGAAGGTACGGAGGAGACGGTTTTAAGCATTGAAGAACGATGGGTGTGTTGTTTGAGACCGTGCATAAAACATTTAATATAAAAGTATCTTTGTTATATTATAAAAAGACGTGTTATATTGTTAAAATTGAATTAACCCAGTTACTGGAAATGGGTACAGTATGAATAAAATCACGGCATTTATAAGACATCCGCGATTGTTGTTGTTTTGAATCAAACTATATTCGTTGTTAAATAAAGTTTTTAATATAATAAAATTAGAAACAATTTAATGAGAAAAAGTAAACGGATAGCAACACCTAAAATAAGAAAAGAACCAGGGTCAAGAGGTCACTTTATATAAATTGCCATTCATGTACGTTCGATTATTTCATTTTCTGAAATTAAAATTTTGTTAAATAATAAACCACGTATTTATTATGAATCTAAGACTCTGGGATATTGTAAACTAAAAAAAAACAATTAAATGGAGTCTCATGTTTACGTATTAATACAAAATTTTTTTATCAACATAAAAATGCAATCACTGCAATACGTGTATTTTGTTTTTCTTTTGTTTTATTAAAAATAAAACAATATCAATTATAAACAATTGGTGCCAACAGTAGTACCAAAATAGCACTGATCTACTTTTTCAAGTTCAAAAATTTAAAGAAGAGAATTAAAAAAAAACATGAAGATGAGGATTGAGACAAGGTAGGATTGGAAGGAAACAACGACAATTTGGTCGTAATTACAGTATTTTATTGTGTATAATAGGGTGGGTAAGGGTTGGCATGTTTAGGTTTTTTAGTGGTTTTCCTAAACTTTGAAGTAAATACTTTGCCAAGGCGAACCAATCCACAATTGCACACGGTTTCGCCACCACACTGTACAGGTTTATACTGAACTTCTGGGGCACCATACATAACACTTACATCACAATACAATATTTAAAATGTACCATACGATTAAATAAATTCAGACATAGTAGAAGACAATAGAACAAACAATATCTCACTTACCATTTAATTTATTAAATACTTGAAAATGATGTCGAAATAGCTATTAATGTAATTAGTGTAAAAAACACATTACTTTTTGCAACTCATGCGATAATTGCGAAACAAGCAAAGCAAATATGACAAAAAACAAAACTATATGACAAGTGACAAAATGTTTTATTTTTTTAAACCAGTTTCAAACAAGCGTTTACCGCAGAACTCTACATCCCCCCCGATAAGAGAAAATAAAATTGCGTTTTAGGAAAAAATGGTTCAAACAAAAGCTATAAGCAATACAATTTCCAACAATTTTTTTTTCCTCAAGTTTTTTGTAAACTTGATATTGGTGGAGATATTGTTACAATTAGTGTCACGTAATTGATATATCTTAGTAAATACTTATCGGGTCAAAAAATAGTTTAAACAAATAAATATTTTTCTAAATATTTTAAAAATTCTAAAATCTGTGTAAGTTAACTGGCTTTTTTGACTACATAAAATATGCTCAAAATCTAATTAGATTGTAACTGTTGTAGTTTACAAATAATAATAAAAGAAAGTGACGGCTCTAGCAATACAGCCTAAAGAGAAGAACAATACTATTTGGCGAAATAGCGTACTAAATTCATGGAAGATCCCGTATTTGTAATAGTTGTGTCCGACTTAATTGGTGAGTTGGGGAGGTTCTTGAAGAACTGAAAAGAAATAGCCTGTTGCCTAACAAAGCGCCACTTGCTAGGTAATAAAAAGAAATAAAACCGACTAACAGCAATTCAATAGGTTTTACTTAAGGTCTAATACGCTACAACAAACACAAATCAGAGATACAAATAGACAATTAAATGTAGCAAATAAAACTTACAGTACTAGGAGAATATTTGAGAAGTAAGAGATTCTGTCGCATAAGACTTACGGGCGTTAGCAACAACGGAGTAGCACGGCAAGTAGCTCCCGCCAACTCAAAAGGTCTTTGTTTTAGCTTCACCTACTTTATCTAAAGCGCCCAAGTTCTTATGGAGCTAGTGAAAACAAAACCGAGCGTCGGTGATAGAGTCTACACCAAATAAAATTTTCTTATATACTAGAGATTCAAACGTTTAATGTCACATGTACGTGAGCTTCATACGCATAAAAAGTGCAGTTCCAATTAGAAAAGTTTTTGCTAGCGACAGTAGTTGACAGCTTTAGAAGATCGGTAGTCATAGGATTTTCCTTAAAACTAGACGACAAAGCACGAAAGACAGATATGCTTCCTCAAAGCAGCAGGCACGCAGTGTAAACGACCCCCTTAGCCGGTTGAGTTAATCGGCCGTTGGCAGTTTCAATGTAGGCGAAACCGTGGTAGTCGTCACGTTTTATAGCAAAGGATTCTTAACTAACCATTCCAGCACTCTCAGGAATTATTCAGCTTGTAACACACGAGTATAGTATGAGGTCAAAACACGTGCTAAAGCATACGTCGTAGTTAGAAATAATACAACCACGAGAAACGAAAACAACGTGTAGTTACGGTGAATGCGGTCGGACTTAAATTTAAACACCAATTTGACTTATTATTGAAACACACATCAATAATTTGTTTAAAATTTTAGCTTTGAAATGCATGACAAACACCCATGTACAAGAAGGAAGTAGAAAATGTACGCTCATCGTCTCGATAATTTTTGTGAATTAAAGGATCTACCAATGGGAAAACCGTAGCGTGCGCGGCAAATTCGACTTTTGTCGTAACGTGCTATTTACGACAAACGTTATTAAAAAGGCTGACATACGTTCGAGTTCGAGAAATTTGAACCGTAACAAGATCATTTTTTTTATAAGATGTGTAGTAAAAACGTCTACTTTAATTGTGAAAATAAAATTATATCGACAAATTGAAATTATATTTATAACAAAATTAATGAAATAACGGTTTTACAATTAATACACTGCTGAAAAAATTAACAAAACAAAAATTAAAAAAATTAAATTTAATTAACAGCGTTGCAAACCGTTTGAGTAACATTTTCTATTTAAACAGATATATGTATGGAAAATCAATACTATTTCATTTGCAGTAATTGAAGAAGTATTTGCGGTATATAATTTGTAATTGAATGCATTTGCTAGAGTAAATTAAACAATTTTTAAATTATTAGTTGGAAGCTTAAGTGTTGAATGTATAACAGAAAGGAGTTTACGTTTACAAGAAGTTTTTTATTTTAAGCATCTCAGCTCGTTGAAATGAATAAAAAAATATCAATCTATTCGTACTCTTACAATATATATATAATACACAGAAAACCGCTGAGAAACCTACCAATCGCTAGTGCCGTAGATCATAGTAATTATCTTTAAGTAATACTTAAGAAAAGGAAAACTAACAAACTTGTTGAAGAAGGACTAGAGAATTTATTCTGACAAGATTCGCCAAAGTAAGGCAAGACGCCAACTATTTTAAACACTATACAAATTATCACAGTTAATACATCAATTACAATCTGATAATATAAAGCTTAAATTCAGAATAGACGCCACGAGTTTATTTAAGCAACCGCAAGAATACTAAAAAGTTATTGTACGTTAGAAATATATAGCGCTAATAAGGCGGATTGACTTTATGTATCGTACATAGACCAAACGTTAAAATTACTTTTTTAAAAACGGCCACTGCAAGGACCTTTGAGTTTACAAAAGGTAAACCCAATGTTTGATTGGTATCTTAAATAACGTTAAAGACGAGTTTTGAAGTTAACGGTGCTTTTAAGGTACAACATATAAAGTTAAACTTATCTGCCGTATATCAGTTACAGCTTTACAAAAAACATCTGGACTAATTAGCTGTGTGATATCGGACAGCTTCTCTAGAGCGGTGACTTAGGTATCAGCACCAGGTCAAACGTTCATACGGCATATATTCCAATCAAATTTTAATTTAATTAGCAACGTTGACGTTGACGATCACAGGGCGTACATAATTCGGTAGTAGACAGATATTTCAAAATTTTAGAAAGGGGAATTCTGTAATAAAAATTTATTTCAAATATTCCACGGAAAAGTTCTAAAATTTGCAAAATAGTGATATAGACACCTGTTAATTACTGATACCACTCAACTTACGGCCGGCGTTTACCAAAAACGTTGCTGGATTAAATCAGTCTCCTAAAATATGTTGTAGAAGGTCACAAGCACACAGAAAGAACTTGACTAACAAACGTTTACACCCGCCAACTTTTATAACGGGAATGAGGGCTCTATTTACGTACGCGTAAGAATATCAACATGGAATAATTTATTGCAGTTACTGCCTAATTAATTTTGTCGGAAAAAAACAAAAAATAAATTTTGTTGTTGTCGGCGTAGAATTGACTGCAACAAGATAAAATAGCACTATTAAAGTTACATGTATAAATTGTAAATAGTAAAGGCCCATATTTTTGAGCTTTGGGGAACTCTAAACTTAAGTGCCTACAAAAATATTTTTGTTTAAATAGATAACATATTGAACACGTTTGGTTAAATAATTTTTCAACAACATTATGCTACATTTTGGTAAACATATGTAATGTAAAATGGATAGTAAAATGATTTTTACGAAAACCAGATTGTTTTCTTGGAATTATATTAAATTAAAGTGGTTACATAACTGATTAGTCTTATTCTTTCAAGGACTTTAGATTATGTAGATAACACGCTGATAGGGCAAATACCATTTAATGTGTTGGGATTAGCAGTTTTTGGAAGAAGCATAACTGAAGCCACTTTTCAGGCAGCTGAAAATACAGAATGAATTAAACAATAATTAATAATGTGAGTTGTTACGGTTTTATTTTTCGAATGTAAGACGTATGTCGTGAGCCGTCTTAAAAGGTGTGTTGCGAGTAGTATGTTGCGACGAGAGTCGTATTTGGCGCGCATGCTGCTAATTTTCTTTTGGTGGAATATTAAACTAGATTGAATTTTCTAGACGTACAGCGGACATCTTCCTTTTTCGTTTGATACACGCGGGTTTTTTAGCGCACTTCTTGAAATAAAATATCCACAAAAATGATTTAATGTGGGTTTCAAGATTTTCAATTCAAATTGGTGTTTAAGTTTAATCCAGCTAAATTCACGATGAGTACATTTTGTTTTTCTTTTCTTTCCCGTTTGTGTTAATTCTAATTGCTACGTATGCTTTTAGCACGTTGGGGTTGGATTTTTATGTTGTGTATTGTACTTGGATAACTCTTGAAGGTGCTGGAGTGGCTGATTAAAAACGTTCCCTGTTAATAAGAGACAACACCACGGTTTTGCATTAATTGCTGCAGACAACCAGTGAATACCACGTCTACAGGGGTTAGTTATGCTGCATACTTTCAGTGAGGGAGTCAATCGCCTTCTGTTCTTCTCCGCACACCTCCTCTAAGAGAAATCCTTGTGACTATCTAACTTCCCCAAACTGTTAATACCGTCGCTAGCAGAACACCTTAATTCTCAAAACTATATTCTACCGATTACAGCTAAGTTTTAGTATTTAAATCATAATAATAATGCGCATGAAGTTTAAGTACATATGACATAGAACGGCTTGATCTCCAATATTTAAGTAAATTTTTATTTTGAGTACACTCCTCAACCGAATGTTTGTTTTAATCAGCTCAATACGGGCTAGGGCGCTTTATTTAGAGCGGTTGTCGCGGACACAAAAGGCCTTTTGAGTTTGTGGGACGTACTTACCCTTTTATTCTAGTTTAGGTTTAGTCTAAATCTCCGTGTGTAAGTGATATGTGTACGCAGAGCTTTAATAGCGGTCAATCCTTAATTGGAATGATAATTTTAACTCTAACGTAACTAAAGCTTATCTGAAATTCGACACATTAATTGCAAGATTTATTTATTGTTAAGCGAGGCTGCTACTAACGCACGTAACTATATATGCGACAGTCTCTCTATTTTTGTCACATACTCCTAATATTTGTTGTACTGAATTGCCTGTCTTTTCTCTCTCGTTTGTGTTCGATTTAGAATATTATATGTTAAGTAAAATCTGTTGATCTCCTGTTGGTTGGTTTTATTTCTTTCTTTATCTAGCAGGTGGCGCCTTGTTAGACCAGCAGTCTTATTTTTTATAGTTTTTTAAGGAATCTACGCAACTCTCCGATAAAACCGGACGCTGCTGCTCTAACTACTATAAATATTCTTATTTTCGAATTTAGTGCGCTACATCGAGCAGAATTCTTTTAGTTTAGTTTTTTTCTCAGGTTTTTCCGCTTTTGTTATTTTGTAAGCAACAACCGTTACAGAGTTAAGAATGGTTAACTAAAAGGTGTACATAGATTAATAGTTAATATATTTATGCCGTCTGAATCTATAGCTTTGATTACTTAAATTGTCCAGATGGTAAGGGCACGTGTAGCAAGAGATCAAAAAATAAAATTCTTTGTTTTTGTTAAAAGGCAACGTTTACCTACCAAAGTGGAAACTTTGTCGGGCCAGCGCCAAGATTAGATGAGTTGAATTGTTAAAAGTTGGGAATGCCATAAGTGATTTTTTTCCCAACTTTTGACAATTTAACTCATTTAATCCTGACACTGGCCTGATAAAGCTCCCATATGGGTAGCAAAACGTTGCCTTTTAACAAAACCAGACAGTTTTATTGATCTATTGCTTTCAAATGGTAAGTGTCCAACGTGCCCTCACCATCTAGACAATTTAAATAGAAAAACAAAGTGACTAATTGGTTATAGAAGACCAAACGGCATGGAAATAAAAGTTGAAAGTACTAAAGAAAGAAAGTTAGATTCGGCAAGAGTTGTAAACTGTCAAATTTATGAGATTGAGTTTTGTGACTGTAAGTACTACTGTTATTTATTGCTTCAATAAATCGTTTTTATTCATTTATCCGTCTTCAAAGAAAAGTACTTTGCAAAGTTGTAAAATGTTGTCCTCAAAAATTAAAAAGAGGGACGCACTTGTATTTGTATTTTAGTATTTTAAGTCAGTCAATATTCAGACTCGAAATTGTAGCATGTACGAAACTTAGCGGAATAATGTTTTTAAAATTATACAACCGCCAGGTAATGAAAGTGCGCAAATCGTTGTCCGCGTAACTATTGAGAAGTGATTCGTATGCAGTTAAACTTATGTTGATAATATAGATAAGGAACAATCCAGTTCGCAAAATTAAAGAGATTTTCGTTCAATTAAAAAAAAATGGTCGAATCAAACGCTAGCGGAATATTTAACAATATCTCTATAAACTGAAAACTAAATATAGCAATGCATATCTTGAAGCACTGAACGAGTAATCGGCGTAATAAAAATGTTCCTGTTTAAAGAAATTTAGTGTAACAAGGACATAAACCTTGGGAAATTTTGTAAATACTCCAAAAACGAATTATTCGTCTCATCAGAAGAAATCCAACTGATTGTTTATTCTGGAAAACTATCGTGTTTTGAGTGATTTCGTGTGTAGTTACGATTAACCGTTGGTAATGTGATATTGTCCCAAAATGAACGAACTGAGATGGGGTTTCTAAATTTTTAGTTTGATGCTGAATTAGTTATTTTGTTTTCCACAAAACCTACAGTGTCATTTTGATCGTGATTTTTGTGGATCTAAATAGTTTTTATGCAAACTTCGGTATAATCTGCCTTTATTAGTGAAAGCAACGTTATGGCCATTATATTTTTCTTTGGTCTTAAGTAAAGCGATTGCGTTGCGTAGAACGCAACCGTGGTTTTATCAATATCTGTAAGATACACTTGCATTTAAAAAAAAATTCATACATTATTCGTGTTTCTCTTTTGTGAAGCGCCTTTACAGTTTTCCCGGATCTTTAGGAGGCATTTGTTGAACATGTAAAAAAACTGGGTGGCGCCTAGCAAAACTCCGAAATTGACTCGTGATAAGGACCTTTAGTCTACCATAAAGGTAAGTGGAAAACATTTACCTGGACCTACCCCTCGCTAATGAGTAAGTTTAGCACTTGTTGCGTCGTGTTGTTTATTTTTAACGAAGTTAAGACTATACGAAGTGGCAATTTGACCGGTGGTAACAAAGAATATGTGTTTGACAAAGAGATATAAAGAAAAACTAAACATTTTTTTAGAAAAGGTTACGGGTGATACAAAATAAATAAAAGAGCATTACAGAAAATTAACAAATAACAAAGTAGAAACAATATTAGAACAGGAGAATATTGTAAGTGCAATTAAAGCAAAACTAATTAAATAGTATGGACACAGAAACCGTATGAGTGGGGAATTGGTAGTTAAAGGATAACACAATGGAAACCGTTAGCAAGATTAAAAATCAAAACTGAGATAGGAAGGTCAAGTAATTCGGGATATCAAAAGTATGAGAGTTACCTGTTGAACAAAGAAAATAAAAACAGGAAAGAATGGGAAAATGTAGTTGAAAAAGCGAAGAAAACCCTCAATCTTTAAAAAAACTGGAGTGACAACCCACTGTGCTTTTAAAACAAATAAGTTTATAAAGCTTAATAAAAGGCGGCTTCGACTCTAAATAGTGTATAACTCTATTTATAACCAAGTTTTGGTTCAATTGTTGGAGTGTGTATTTTGGCTACTAAAGATATCCTGTTTGTCGGCCTTACTTTCTTTCTCAATCAACAGGTGGCGCCTTGGTAATGCTGCAGTGTAAATTGTTTCTTCTGTCAGTGACTATATATTGCTAGACTGTCAACCTATAGTAATTTTTAACGCCACTAGATACGGGCAACGGTTATTTCTGTCGGAGCATAAGCGTTCGTTGAGAAGATACACTTTAAATACGATTCGGGGGTGATCGAAGATCGAATTTCGATTCATTGTTTTGGAGTGGTTTAGTTCTCCCGGTTTTAATATTTTACGATATTATCTTGCAAATATTTTTATTTTCAATTAGTGAAATTAAGTGAGAACGACACGATGATCGGTCCGTGTCGCACTTTACACGTTAACGCCGTCCGCATTCATAAAATTTTAGAAAAATTCGTAAACCCGCGGGAGATTGGCTTGCGATAACGAACGTGACGTCCGAGCGCTGCTTCAAACTCACCGTACGCGGGTTAAAAGAAGCGGCTATCCGACAAAGTAATTTTTTAAACGCCTTAAAAGACGGTCGGAACGCAAAAAACGAAAAATTTTGATATCGATTTTCGCTTTTCGGGCTTATTGAAAAGCCTTGTATGTTAGATTACGCGCTATTAAAACTGTTCTTAAACAAAAACTTAGCTTTTACAATAAGGTCGTAAGATATTTTCAAAGCCGACTAGACAAAATTTTCAAAAATTTTCAACTTTCGCTAGACTGGCTGGGGACAACGAACGTAAAGTCCGATCGTAGATTGGAAAACGCCGTAAGCCGGCTAAAAGGATCCTCTACGCGAAGATTTTAATTTTTTAAATGTACGACGAGAAACAGATTTAAAAGCGACCGGAACTTAAAAAACGAAAAATCCAAAAATATTGGTTTCGATTTTGGTTTTTGCCATTTACGGCTTTTGTTTTGAAATTTTTTCAAATTTATTGCTGCCCTTAGTAGATTTCATTGTTTCACGTAAGAATTAAAATAAAACGCGTTTGAAAGTTACGAGTTGTTTTCAAAATCTTTGAACTAATTTTCCGTCTAAACTGTGGACGATTTTCGAAAAATTTTTTTGATGTCCGATAGAAATAAAAAAACTAACGCGGTGAATTTTTGATGGTAAGCGTGGAGTCGGGGACGGCAGTTACACTTCAAAAGCAAAAAATCTACTTTTAACTTTAACGGCTTATAACTCTGAAATTTTATAACATATCAAAAAAGCCTAACACACAATTTACAGTTTTCTTTTTCAAACGGCATTTAAATGAAAGATGTGACTTTTATCATAAGGGCGTAAAAGGTACACAATCTTTTTTCGAAAGTTTTTAAAATTTTGTTTGAAATTCGTAGATAAATCGTTAAAGGCTTATATCTTTTAAACCGTAAGAGATAGAGAAAAAATAACCGGACGTTTCAAAACTTCTAAACCTAACGAGGTATAAGATGGAAAACAATTTTTGAAAAATCAAAGTATTAACGTGCACGTTTAAAATTTCAAATCTATGCGAAAATCGACCTTTTTTCAAATTTGTCTCGCATTAAAACGCTTCCAGATATTTTTGTTTCAAAAAAGTTTAAAGTTTACAAAAGATGTGTCTTTATTTTTCGATTTAAATTTTTTTTGTACGAGGGCTACTTCGAGGTTAAAAATAGTCAAAAAATTTCAAACAAATTGAGCCGTATTTTAACTACAACTCGTTTATTTACGAACCGATTTTGAAAATTCAAAAAGAATCTTACGCCGATCAAGAAATAAAAGATTTTTGGACGTTTCAGTTTTTTTTACTGTGCGTGTTTTCAAAAGTTATAAGCGAAAAACTTTTCCAAAAAAATTTCAATCAAAATCTAAACGGCTATAATTTCTAAACTATAATCGATAAAGAAAACGTTTCTTTTTATGCCCCTATCTCATAATGTTTAATAAAATTTTTCTTTGTTTAAAATTTTTTTCAAGAAATTTTCAATTGTCGACATGAAATATGTACAATTTTTACATTTTTACAAGGGTTTAATTTCATCCGAAAAAATGTTTTTTGAACGAATTTGGTGGAGCAGCTTTCACAAACCATGCAGCGTTGAAATAGGGAATATTAACTTGGTGATTCTCACGCGTAACGGACAATCTATACACTCGTGCTAATAAATATCTTTTATGGTTAATATTTCTTAAGATTTTCTTTTATTCATAACTAAAGTTCTTAATAAAATTTAATTATGCACACAAATAAACTATTTAAACAAATTTTTTTAACAAATTAACAGTGTATTAAAAGATTACGTAGACAAAATCTTGTGTGTTGTACGTGCCAAATGTGTATATTTTATAACCCACGCATGTCTACGGAATTTTTGTTATTTATTTCAATAACTAAACACACCAATAAACAAATTAAAATGATTTTTTAAATCAATTTCGATGTTTATTAAATGCTTTATGGTTACGCCACTGTAAGTAGCGATGCGACTTCTATTGGTCCTACGACATCTATCGGTATTGGTCCCCAATTAAAGCGGTTAAAAGTCTAAAATATATAGTCACTGCTTCTGTTTACTGAACCTTCCCCACTCTCCGACGTTGTATATTTAGCGATTGCCGCCGAGAGAAAGCTGCCTAACTAACCCAATAGATTGAGATTAATAAACATACTTATGTATCTGTTTGTACCTCCACATTTTGTTTTAATGTAATGTTAGTTTTGATTTTCTTGACGTTTGCATTTCCTCCAGTAGTATTTTTTTGCTATATTTTTTATTAAAATATTATGCATTTTAAAAAAGAAGTTATTTTACTTATTTGAAAAAGCTTATACAAAAATTCAATTTGAATTTTCGATTTACCTTATATTTATTTAAATTCAATAAAAAAATATTTGTCACTTTAGAATATCGGTGACGCGTTATTTGTACCTCATTCTGTCGTTACATTAAAGGCATAAAATTGAAATTTTATTTACCTATATCACAACCTTCTATCGCTTTCTCGATTTATTCGTATGTAAAAAATCAAACTCATACAAAGTTGGCGATGTAAATATCACTCTCATCTTAAGCCGAACCGTCGTCTTAATTACTTATTTTATTACGTCTCTCTCACACACTTCAATAACATCATAGAAAGCGATTACTTTTTTTATATTTGCGTTATCGATTTTAAGAGCAATTAAATTTAAAGAAAAAAAATTGAGACGTTAAGTATTCATTTTAAAAAGTTTTTCGCATTAGCGACAATAGTTTCAGAAAAATTATGTAAGAAAATAAATTAAAATTTCAGAAGTTCTTCTGCTAATTACCTGATGTTTATCATTGGCGGTCGACCTTTAGCAGACTACGTCCTGCTGTTTCGGTTAATGATAATTTTGTCTCTAAGGAAATGTGTTCTTTCAACTTAGTAATTATGAAACTCTTAATGCGATTTTATGCAATTAATTATCAATCAAACCCACTAAGTTTATTGTTTATGTAAGAAAAATTTTTGGCTCATTTATCAAATAAATTCATTAACCAAATCCTGAACTGAATACAATGGGGGCAGGAACATTTTTGTCAGTTGATTTGAAGTTTAGGTTAGAATTCAATTTCACATCTGTCAATTTTTAGGTTATAATCTAACCACGTTTTAATGCTACGCTACCATGCGTTATTTTGTTGTACTAAATTAATTAAATTCCACTGCCTGCTCAGCCCAATTTTTTATTTGAACAGTCCTTATGTAATGTTTAGTTTACTATTAAGAACAATCAGCATTTTCCTAATTACGAACCTTTGTTTACTTTGTAATTTTAGCCAACACAAGAAGCAATGTAAATTAAAAAGAAAGATCCACGCCTACTTTGATGTAAAAGTCAAAGAGCTTTTGGAAATTTAATATAGACGCTCTCAAAAAAAAAATCCTACTTACATAACATTAATTATCTAAATGGAGGAAGTAACATCTTTGCTTACTGTAAATTAAATTAATTTTTCTACTTTCGAAAGTTGACTCAATTTGTTTTACTTTTTCTCCGTCAGTGATAAATTGGGCCGGAAAGCTTTTATAGAGTAAGAAAGTTGCGACTTAGAAAAGGGTGGTAAAAAAGTATACAATTTGATTACGCTGCACGTTTAGTGGCGTTATATTAAAGTTTATACAAACGAGAAAACGATAAAACTTTGGTAGATGTGCATATCCGAGCTCGTTACGAACGTCGTTATTGTTCTAGTTTGAAGTTCACGTTATCTTTTTTTTATTGCAATAAATATTCTAGAAAGTTTTATTAAAGCGTTTCGAATACTAATATTTTTATGACGAGCTGGATGTGTGGTGCTTGCTCGTAAAGAAACTAACTTTATAAACTACATTTTACTGAAATTGTAGTTGTCGTCGTATATTGTTAACAAATTTGAATTGGTGTGTTTTAATCTCGTGTTTATTAATTATTTTTTTTAATCAGAACTAACCGCGAGATAAAAATATCAGTTTTGATTTAAGCACTTAAACAATTTTGATAAAAAAAATTGTTTAAATTGTATATTTATAGAGATAAGAATTAAAAACAGATTTTATTTAAAAACAATTAGAATTTCTCGTACAATACAAAACCATTTATAAATACATTGCAGTTACTTTTTTTAAGTTTCTTCTTGTTTATACAATATACAAATTTATGACAATTACCCTATTTTAGAAAAATCTAAAATCATCTGGTTGTAATGAATGGATCATTTTTAACGCCACTCACACACAAAAATAACATTTTTTGTAAATAGAAAGTTCAATTAGTGTTGCTTCTACAGAAGACAAATATAAACTAAACTAAGATAATTCATATGAATGAATATTACAATTAAAAATACAGTAACTATTATTCTATAGGATGTGCATCAGCACTAGATAAATCTGTCTACTATTTATCTATTGCTGAATACATAAAATAGTAAAGGCTATTATACATAACTCCTCCATCCCAAGAATCTTAAATGAGTAAATACGAAATTTAAGTTTTAGATTGAAGTAACGAATTATCAGCAATGTCCAAATTTTGAAAATGAGTTTTAAAATACTTTATTAATGTTTGCTTGAAGGAGTCACGTTTACAATATAGATATACAACTAAACATATAATACATATAATGAATAAAAATACAATAATAATGGAACAATAATTAAGAGTTGTCGTTATCGGGGCTTCTGTTTCTATAAGTTTATGTCTTTGTTCATTTAATTTGATTTTAGTTTTAACTAAATCTTGTGTATTTGTGGAAGTTAAGTCCATTTTGATACATTAATTATTTTAGATTTATAAATTTGTAGTTCTCCAACACTAGGCAGTTTTAATTCTATTTCTTTAGTTGAAGATGATTTCATTGTAAACAGTAATTCATTATGATTAATCAAAACCGAACAATCAGGGGTTAAATGAATTAAATTGGTTTCTCTTATGTCTTTTCTGTCAATGTTATTTTTACATTTAATGTCTAGAATAGTTTTAGAAGGTGAACTAACTAACCAAGTGGCGGTATCTATTTGCAATATTTTGTCTGTAATTAATTCAAAAGTATAAGTTTCACAAGTTTGATTTTCATGAAAGGAAAGTAGTTGCGTTTCACATAGTTTTGAATTTGGGATATTGAAATGGTTATCATGTGAGCAAAAATAATGATTTATTGAAGTTATTTGACAGTTATTGAACTCGATGGGAACACTAAATTCTTTATTATAAAGTATTGTGTTATAAGTGGGAATAATCATTTGAAATTTATTATTATTTGTGTAAGCTGGAAAGGGTATAAGTTTGATAAGTTGATATTCTAAGAATGGTTTTACTAAGGGTATTTCAAATATAAAAGTAAATATGTTGTCTTTTGATATATTTTTGTAGTAATAATAGATTCATATAAATGGAGATTTTCATAGTTTGGTGGGTATGGTAGACCTAAATTTTTGTTATTGTAAGGTTGAAGTTTATTTAAAGATTCTGATATTTGAGTTAATGATTGAATTAGTTTATTATTGTCAATAAGTGAAAGATGTAATTGTTGTTTTTGGGCAAAGGTTAAAGCTACTTCTAATTCTGTCCAAACGTTAATAAATAATTGAAGAGATTGAATTGATTCATCAATTATCGAATACGTTGATGCTTCGGTTAATATTCTATGAATTTTTACATTATCTAAGAAAATTTTATTTAAGTTGTTATTCAATAGTTTTTGGTTTTCTGATAAATCATGTACTGTGGAAATTGTGTCATTTAAAATTTGAGCTTGTTCTAAAAGGATATTTTTATGGATTTCGGTTTCGTGTTTCAATTTAGATATTATGCTTTCGTATCGTCGTCCATCGTCTACACTTAGATTTCCTGTTATAAATTTTATTACGGTGACTAGTCCTTCTAATAATGATCGTTTTTGCCTATCAATTTGGATTTTTGGAAATAATTGATTTAAGAGTCTATCTGCTTTCTTTATGTATTGTTTTAAAATTAATAACTGATTATTATGATTTATAAAAATGTCTTCTATCTGTACATTACGTCGGTTTCCTAAAGGGTAATGTTTATTTTCTAGCAATTCTATTGATTTAATTAGGTTGTTTCGTAACATGTGATAATTGCTAAGCATAGGGTATAGTCCATTATTTTAATTATTGTCCATTCTGATACTTTTAATACGGCGTTACCTTTCTGTAAGGGGTACAGTCCAGGGTTGTCTTTTAATGTCCGTATGGTTACGTCAAGTCTACATTGGTTCCATGTAAGGAAGAAGAGGGCAGTTGTCCTGGAAAAGACGTTAGTTCGTTAGCATGTCTTTTTAGGATAGTGTTTGTAGGAATATTTCTTAAGTCATACGTGTCATGTTCATGAATTTTGTCAACAACCTAAGGTCCTATAAATTTTGGATCTTTTTATTTCTAGCATTAGTTTTTATGTAAACTTTATCACCTACATTAAAGGTTTGGTTTTTGCGAGTTTTGTTAAGTTTTTCATTCCGATTTTCTTTAGTAATTCTTTGTTTATTTTGTAAAGCTTTATATAAACATTTCATTTTTTCTTTGTGACTAATCATATAGTTCTCATAAAATGATTTTTCATAATCTAAATCAAAAGGGTTTTTACATTCTGTATGTCCAAATAAAATTTCAAAGGGAGTGAATTGCAAATTTGAATGTATTGAATGATTATATGCCATTACACAATATGGAATTTTTTTAATTTCTGGCATGTCTATTACTGGTGTTGAACTAAGTTGTGAATGTACTGTATCTGCTAACGTATTATTATCCTCATTTTCAATTGGTAACAAATTATTATTTTCTGGTTCAAATATTGGAATATCAAACAAATCTTCAATATTTGGGGAGTCTGGTCTTTCAGCAATAATACTATAATTAGGTTCTGGAGTGTTTAATCTGTCTACATCATCTAAGATTTCATCAATTTCATTTATTATTTCATCATTTACTGTAACTGGGTTGAGATGAATGCGTGAGAGAGCATCTGCTACTTTATTAGTTTTACCTGGCAAATATTTTATTTCAAAATTAAATTCTTCTAACTTTAAAGCCCACCTAGCCAACTTCGAATTTGGTTCTTTAAGATTACGAAGCCAAACTAGAGGTCTGTGATCTGTGTACAACACGAATTTAGTACCGAATAAATATGGTCTAAATTGTTTTGTGGCCCATACAATGGCTAATAATTCACGTTCAATAGTACTATATTTTTGTTCTGTGTCATTTAAAGTACGTGAAGCGTAACTTACTGGTTTTCCATTTTGTGAAAGTACTGCTCCAAGTGCAAATTTTGAAGCGTCAGTTGTTAGTTCAAATTGTTTATTAAAATCCGGGTATTGCAAAATAGGTTCATTAGTTAAAAGATTTTTACAATATTCGAATGAATTTATAAAGTCTTGTGAATGAATTATTTTATTATCGTTTTTAAACAATGTGTAAGAAATTTGGTTATCTTAGCAAAGTCTTTAACAAATTTTCTATAGTATCCAAATAATCCTAAAAATGATTTTATTTCAGTTTTGTCTTAGGAAGAGGGATTTTTGATGGCTTCAATTTTCGAAGGATCTGGTTTTATTCCATTTGGAGTAATTATGTGTCCTAAATATTTTACAGTTTTTTGAAGAAATTCCGATTTATCTAATTGAATTTTAATGTTTGTTTCTTTACATTTTTTAAATACATTTTCTAGTCTATTAATGTGTTCTTGTAGAGATTGTGAATAAACAATTATGTCATCTAAATAAACTAAACATTGATTTGGGGTTAAGCCTGTTAATGCAGTGTTCATCATTCTTTGAAATGTAGCGGGGCTATTTTTAAGCCAAAAGGCATACGTTTAAATTGAAAATGTCCTTCTTCTGTTGAAAATGCGGTTTTTTCGCGGTCTTTATCATTTATTTCAATTTGGTGAAAACCTGAAGCTAAATCAAGAGTAGTGAAATAGTTTGCTCTACCAAGGTTGTCTAATATTGTTTCAATAAGGGGAGTGGGTATTTATCGTCTATCGTTTGTTCATTTAATTTACGATAATCAATAACAATTCTCCATTTTCTTTGACCTGAAGCGTCTACTTTTTTGGTACTACCCAAATGGGAAAATTATATGGAGATTCTGAAGGTTCAATAATATTTTCGTTAAGCATTTTGTTAATTTGTCGTTTGACTTCTTCTCTGTGTACATGAGGATATCTATATGTTTTGGTATAAATGGGACTTTCGGTTTTTGTTTTAATATTATGTTTTATCAACGTAGTTGCTGTTAATGGAAGTTTAGGAGTGTAAAATATATCTTTATATTTGAGACATAAATTTGTTAATATAGTACGTTCTTCGTCATTTAAATGGTCAAGTCTTAAATTATCTTTTAAGTTTTGAAAAAGTATTTGTTTTTGATTGTTTACTACTTCGTCGTGATTATTAATTTGAATTTGATCTTGAGATGGAACATAATCTTCAAGTATTAGAGGTTGTGATATTATATTAAACCAATTATTTTGTAGAGTAACGATTGCAGAGGGCATTATTATATTTTTAGTGAAATGTAATTTAGGGGCTAATTTATATCCGTTTTTCCTACGGCGGGTAAAGTTGTAAATGTTTCAATACGTGGGGGTAACAATATAGTTTTTAACGAGTTTACGGAATTTTAACTTTTGAAAAATTACATTGATTACGTTTTGTTCTTCTTGTTTTAATTTAGATTCGTTGTAATAAAATGGTACAGTGGTTCTATCCGTTTGAATATGCATCCATTTATAATCTATGTTTGCGGGTAAAGAGGCTAATAAATCTGTTCCTATTAATCCTACATATTCGGTATGAAAATTGAATAAATAACACAAATGTGTACCTTCTTCAGAAAATAGTTTTGGTATAGGTATATCGGCTACTAAATTATGATAAGTTGTGCCGTGTGATGTAGTGATTTCAAAAGGATGTTCAAATACTGAATTTGGAAAATGTTTAAATACGAATTCGGGCGATAAAATTGTTCGAGAACTTCCCGTATCTATTAATAATTTATCATTTGTATTTGGAATTTTGATGTATGGTAAATTTGATTTTGGGGTAATTGTAAAAGATTCGACCGAGGCTGTTAACGAAAATTTACGTCATTGCCTGGTTCGAAATAATCTGGATTTGAAACATTGTCATTTTCTTCTTCAACATGATTTTCGTGGTCATCTGGTGCTTCAAATAAATTTGTATTAAATAACTCTTGGGATTGAAAATTTCTGGGTTGATTTGAAGGTTGTATGTAATTGTTGTGAAGCGGGGCGTTTCTTTATTGTACTGGTTTGCATTGGTTCTGGTTTAAAAGTAGGTTTAAAATTTTGTTTTGGTCTAAAACATCTGTTGACTGTCTTTGCAAGTTAAATGAGCGCGACTGTTGTGGTCGATTAAAATTAAAGTTTTCATATGCCGGTTTAGAAAAATTTATAAATTGATTTTGTCTAGGGTAATTTGAAAAATCATTATTACTTTGACTGTAATTTTTTTGTAATTATTACTAAATTGGGGATTTGGTTTAAAGTGTGATTTTTGTGAGGAAACTTGAGAATAATCATGAAAATTACTTTTGCTAGTATTTTGAAAATATCTGATATCTAATTCATCTTTAACAAAAGTGAGTGCCTGTTCTAGCGAATTTGGAGAACGACTTCTTATAAAACTACCTAATGGTTCCAACAATCCACTTATAAAAACTTTTAAGCCTAATTGTTTTGCTGTATTTATTTTGTAATCTTTTACATCTCTAACTTCACTACCTAACGCGATTTTTGAATTTAAAGTTGCAAGTAAAGAACGAACTTTGTTAAAAAATCAATGGGACTTTCTTTTGGATGTTGCCTTAATCTAGTCATATCAATTTGAATATTTAATTCTGATCTTTGATCACCAAAATTATTTATTAAAACTTCTTTTAATGCGGTCCATGAATCGTAAACATGACCGGTAACAATTTCAAGTGCTGCGCCTTTTAAACGATTGCGAGCAGCGGATAAAAGTAATTTATTAATATATGCATTTGGAGTTTGAGTTTGCCAAAATTGCGATAAAATGTCTTCAACAGAACGTATGTATTCACTTAATTCAGAAGGTTTACCATCAAAAATTGGTATCTCATTTAAGATACTCATATGGAAACCTTGTGGGTAACCGTTTACATTTTGAGCTTGATTTTGATTTTCCATCGTAAAATTTAAACGCGATGGTGTAAGATTAACTTGTCTTATAATATTATTTGAATTATTAATTAGTAATTCGTCGTCACTGTCACTATATGGCATTTATTAGAATTAATGTTTATTTGCCACTTTCAAAGTTTATTTATTTTTATGTTAGTAAGGGGCATAAAACCTATCCACGGTTCCTACGCATAGATACAGACTCAGAATGGAAATTAAGCAAACATAAGGTTTGCACCAATCAGTCACTCGTCTGTAACTACCTGAACTTAAAATTAAATCATATAATTATATTAGTACGTGCGTTTTTAATTTAATTATTATTTTCACTTGCAGTAATATGCAGTAACAAAAATAAAATGCGAATTTGACGACTTACATTAATTTCATATCTTCCAATAAGGGGTTGATCTGTGCTCGATCACTTGATCCCGATGATCAGGTTTGAAGTCCGCTTCCAGCAAGCTTTCTACGGGCGATGCTTGTCCCTACGACGGCTCGACTGGGGTTGGATGCCTTCTTCAGCTTGGTCGTTCCTGCTACCAACACTTCTACTTCGGCGATGTTTGTCCGTTTGGAAACGATGGGTTTAGGATGTAGGTCTTCTTTGCGACAAAGTGTTGAAACACACGAAAATTAGGGTACTTGATTTTCGAAGGCCTAATTTCTTCACAATCCTACCGACTGCGCCAATTTTGTTATTTTAACGTCAAAAGTCGTTTTTAAAAAGTTGTAATTTATTAAACAATATTACATTTGACGGAGTTCAATTAGTGTTGCTTCTACAGAAGACAAATATAAACTAAAACTAAGATAATTCATATGAATGAATATTACAATTAAAAAATACAGTAACTATTATTCTATAGGATGTGCATCAGCACTAGATAAATCTGTCTACTATTTATCTATTGCTGAATACATAAAATAGTAAAGGCTATTATACATAACTCGAGGCTGGTATTTGCAAGATAAGTACCGCTAAATATATTTAATTACTTGTTATTGGATTTGCTATATTGATAAACTTCAACATTGGTTTTGTGTTTTGGCGTTTGATATCATCACGTTCCCACTCGGCGCATTTAGTCATAGGGGGGAGCATACACAGCGTCTCGCTATCGGTAAGCATATTGCCTTCCATATTTAAATAAACAATTTAATTAAATAACTTTGTTTTTCCGATATGAAGAACTACACGGGGACAATTGATAAAAATTTTAAACAATGAATTAAACTCACAAACCTTTGCAAGTAAAGTTAAAACACCAAATAAATATGTATTTCCTAGTAGAGAACAGGGTATTATACTTCCGGCTACTGAAGGAATAACGAAACTAGACTACATAATTGGCGTAGGTATTCAGTAATGTGAGCCACAGTACGTGTGTGTATTGTTAGACACACCTTTAACATAGAGATAAGGTTAATGTCGTTATGTAAGTTTACTCAAGAAATAAATATATGTAATATAATAACTGCATTGGTACATTTTAATAAATAAACAAACATATTCATAAAACATGGCGCTGCGATTAAGTTAATATGTGATTTACTGCTGAAATTTAGCGGCAGAAAGTGAAATATAGAAAAGGCAAGTTTGATAAGTTTGGATGAAGAGTCTTCGTGGAAATGTTGTTTTGCAACTTCATTTGGAGTATATCGGTATTTAGTACTTCCATACGGATTAGCAAATTCTTAAGATTTGTTTGATGAGGCGGTGGAAAATTTTTAGAGATATGGAAAATGTTACTATATGTCATGATGACATGATTGTTTCTGGAGCCACGAAAGAGGAACACGATAATGCTGTAAGACAAGTAATAGAGAAGGCAAAAAGTGTAAATGGTAAGTTTAACCGAGATAAGCTACAATACTGTCAAAGAGAAGTGAAATTTATGGGTCAAGTTTTTTCAAATAATGGAATGCAAATCGATCAAGACCGTATAGAGTCATTATGCAAACTTGAAACACCAAAAGATATGGTGGAATTACAAAGAATATTAGGGTCATTTAATTATGTTAGAAAATATATTCCAAATATGGCGGAATGGATTAGCCCATTATGTGAATTGTTAAAATCTACCATAGAATGGCAATGGCTGCCAAAACCTGAAACGTGTTTTCAAAATTTAAAGAAGATTATCTGCAAATCTCCCGCGTTGGTGCCATTCAACCAAACTAAAAATATAATTTTACAAACAGACGCCTCTAAAAATGGTTTGGGATGTTGTCTTTTTCAAGAACACGATAACGTGTTAAAATTAGTTGCATGTGCTTCAAGAACAATGAATGAACACGAGATGAATTATAGCCAAACTGAGAAGGAATTCTTGGCAATATATTTTGGTACTCAGAAGTTTCACAATATTATCTACCAGTCAAAGGTAAAGGTGCAAACTGATCACAAACCGATTATTTCAATAATGAAAAAACCAATTTGTAAAATAGGGTCAACAAGATTACAACGATTAAGATTAAAGTTGTTGAAATATGTTTTAAATGTGATATATGTTCCCGGAAATAATGTTCATTTTGCAGACATGTTATCAAGATCGAGTTTAAAATCAACCACATATGATTTTGAAATGTATGAAATGGTACATACAGTATCGAAACAGTTACCTATGTCTGAAGAAAAGCAAATATTGTTTAGACAAGAAACGGCAAATGATGAGACACTAAAAATAATTGCAGATTACTACTACAATGGTTGGCCAAAAGTAAATCTGATTCCACCAAACTGTAAACCATATTTCGCTGTTAAAAATGATTTGTATATAGAAGCTGGATTAATTTTTTTAGAGAACAAAATAGTTGTTCCAGGTAAACTCAGACTGTCAATGTTAAAATTATTACACAAAGGTCATATGGGGACGAACAAAACGTTACATAAGGCTAGACAATTATTTTATTGGCCAAAATTGTCACAAGATACTGAAAATTTGTTAAACGTTGTAGGACTTGCGAAAAATATATGCCCAAAGATTTCAAAGAAAAACTACTACCACACACAGTTCCAAGACTTAGACACAACAAAGTAGGCGCAGACATTCTCGAATTTGGCTCAAGAGCATACTTAGTTATAATAGATCATTTCTCGCATTGGATTGAAATAACGCCTATGTCCAATAAAACTTCAGAAGCTGTAATAAATGCTATGCAAAATATATTTACAAAGTTTGGTTATCCGCAATATCTAATCGCTGATAACTTACCATTTATTTCATTTAAATGCAAAACTACTATAAAAGTAAAGACATAACAATTTTCACGTGCAGTCCACATCATCATCAAAGCAATGGATTGTCCGAAAAGCTGTAGGAATAGGAAAACAAATATTACGTAAAAGCTTGGATGCAAGAACTGATTACAGAGAGTTACTATTAGAATATAACAACACTCCAATTATTAACCTACATGCATCTCCTGCTCAGATGTTACATAGTAGAATTTTGAGAACAGAAATACCTATAACTGTAAATAATTTGGAACCGAAAATTCAAACACATGTTTATGATTATCTATGCACACAGAAGAACAAAATGAAGAAAAGGTACGACAAAACTAGTAGAAAAGCTTCAATTCAATATAAAACGGTTGATAAAGTAGTTGTAAAGAGTAGCATTGATAAAATTGGCATAAAGCTACAATCTTAAGGAATGCCAAAGAACCACGGTCTTATTGGATAAGAAAAGATAATAATAACAAGATAGTTAGACGTAATACGAGTCAGCTTAAACCATCATTCACTAAATGTAATAATGATATTACTCTACAACCTAAGTTATATCCCTTTGTTGATGAATCAGAACCAAATGTGCCCACCAATCGGAATACACAGTCCTCAATGCATACTATTGATAATACATGTAATAGTAATAATAGTATAAGTAATATAAGCAATCAAAATGGGCTAGTATCAAGTAACAGCAATCCCGTTCCAAATACTTTAGGTAGTCGTAGTAGATTTGGTCGATATATAAAACCTATCCGTAAACTTAATCTTTAAGAGGAAGGTATTCAGTAATGTGAGCCACAGTACGTGTGTGTATTGTTAGACACATCTTTAACATGGAGATAAGGTTAATGTCGTTATGTAAGTTTACTCAAAAAATAAATATATGTAATATAATAACTGCATTGGTACATTTTAATAAATAAACAAACATATTCATAAAACAGTAGGAACCTTGGTTGGTCCCAAAAAATGTGATTCATGCATCAAGGATAGTAAATGCCCGAATTTGTATTAGTTTATCCAGTAAAAATTTGGTAGACGATTTTATTTCGAAACATAAAGGTATCACTGTAAGAAACGTTTTTATTGCGGCTAGAAAAATAAGTATCTCCTGCGAAAAAAATTCTCTTGTCAAACGTCTCCTTTTGTATTCCTAATGAACTTTAGTGGAGGAATTCAAAAATTGAATTTAAAGGTCGTTTCCGGAATTACTTGTATAGGTGCAGGAGTCAACAAATGCTCATGCCCTTAGCTTCAGGCGTTATATTTACTTAGCACTGGAAGAAGAAGATGTACTCCCACCAAGCATGGTAATTAAATATGAAGAAAATTACTTTAAAATTTACATGTCCGCTGATGAATTACGCTGTAAATCTTTGGGTCACGTGGCCAGTAAATGTTTGCAACAACAACAACAAAAATTAGTTAATACAGACGTTACACATATAAATGACGCTAACAAAATATAACTGAAAAATTTTCGGACAATGTATCTAATAGTATCGAATACACACCAAGTACACTCATGAAATTTAAAACTTGGACTCCATAATTTCTGTAAACAAAAGTTTGCACATTGTGAAGCGAGCTTAAGGGTATCATTTACAATTCTAACAGCAGGTAGTCTCAGCAGGGGTTTTCTTATAGAAGGACTGTATCATCATCATCATTACACTAAGCACGTTTTAGTTTAAAATAGGTAATTTAGTTTGCTTACTTAATTTTTTTCTTTAAAGAATATATTTGAAGGTATCGCTAATTAAACACCATAGCTCGATTAATTATCGAATCAAGATTTTGTTTAGGAAATATTTACAAAATAAAATTAGGAATAATTTTGATTTAAAAACGTCTACAAGCAATAACTTTTAAATTAAATCAAAAAACTAAACATGGTTATTTGGGCTGACTGATTATTACTTATTTTTAAATAAATCTAACCTACTAATTATTGTTACAAACACGGGATATAAGGTGTATGCCACGATTCTGCAAGAAAGGTTAAATAATGAACTAGTAGAGAAGAGGTTAATAGGGAAGTGGCAGATAGGTTTTTAGAAAGGAGAGAAGGACGATAGACAATATATATGTTTTAATAAATATAGTAAATAGGGAATTAAAAAAAAAAGTGGGAAAGTTTATGGTTTTATTTGTTGACATTAAAGCAGCTTCTGACAATGTGAACAGAGAAAGCTTATGGAAAGTGATGAGGAAAAAAAGTGCGAGAGGATTTGGTGAGGGCTATAGAAGAAGTATATAGGGAGACAAAGTGTAGTGTGAGATTGGGGAGGAAATTGAGTGAGGAGTCTTGGACAAGCAAAGGATTAAAACAAGGGTGTCCATTTAGCCCAAACCTAGTTTCTTTATACATAGAAGACTTGGAGGAGACATTAAAGGATAGGCAGCAGGAGGAGATAATGATTAGAAAGGTAAAAGTATGGGTTTTGGCGTAGGCGGACGATGTGGTGGTAATGGCAAAAAGGGAGGAAATAGTGGAGATGATGGAAACAATGAAGAAATTCATAAAAGGAAAGAAAATAAAGGTAACTGTGTAGAAAACAAAATGTTAGTTTTTTAAAAGAGAAGGGGGGAAGAAATAAGAGAAATAGAAGGGCGGAGGAGTTGGTAGAAGAAGTAGAAGAGGTAAAATATTTAGACTATAGAATGAGGTACGACAATAAGGAGGTAGCACATGTAAAGGAGTTAAAAAGGGAAAGAAGGAGAATATTATGGCAAGTGTGTTGATTGAGAGAGAGAGGGTGTTTGGAAATGACGTAATAAAAAAGGGGTGATTATTTAAGAGCTTAATAAGGAGTGTAATGATATTCGGGGCAGTAGTGTAGAGATGGAAGAAATGGGAAAGGTTGGAGAAGGTGCAAGAGCGATATTGGAAAGAAATATTAAGGTTGGAAAGACAGATGCCAAGGTACATAGTTGAGGGGGAAATATAGATAAAAAATTAAGAATACACGCGGGGAGAATAGCAGTAAAATATGGAAAGGTATGGAAAAAAGAGGAAAACGGGAGGGAAGTAAGAACTAGAAGGCTAAGGTACAAACAGGAGGATAGGAGGCTGTATTACGACAGAATAGGATTTGCGAGAGAGGAGGTAAAAGGAGAAGAAAAGAGGGGAGGAAATCAAAATAAGAGAAAAAATTGTGGAAAGGGAAAGAAATATTCAGAAGCAAGAAAGGAGGGAAAATTAGAGAAGGCAAATATAATAAAAAATATGAGGAGTTGGTGAATGAAGGAATACCAAGATATTTGAAGGAGGGTGAGTTTGAAGAAAAAAGGAATAGTAGAGATTTAGATGTGGGAATGAGGGGCGGAAAATAGGTACTGGTTAGAGGATAATAGAAGGAAGTGCAGGCTGTGTGGGAAAGGATGGGAAAACTTAGAACACTTGGAATATAGTAACATAATTATTTGGTACACCCAGTAGTTCTAAACTAACTAGAAAACTTGAATACCATTGATAAGTATTTACATGAATAAAACAGTTTATTGTTTAAAAACAGATATTTTACCGATTTTTAGAATACTTTAATTACAGAATTGCCATATTTTTACTGTAAAATTGTATTTACAAGGTGATTTAATATTTTGAAATAAATATTTCAACAAAAATTAATTAAATTAAATGAAATTTATTTAACTACATTTAAAACATACATACTCGTAATAATCTAAAACGTATTTTTTACATTGCGGTATGTTTAAATTAAATGTTATTTACGTTTACTTAAGGATTGGTTTAGCATGCATTGTTGTTTTACATTATTGAGGTTTGTGTTCCTATTAAAAATCACAACCGGTGTTTGAAGGTTTTAGCATTTCAACACGACAGATTGAAATGAAAAGATTGTGTGTAACATTCACATTTTAGAAAATCATTAACATAACTTAGTGTTTTTTTTACGTGCAATTTTGTAATTAAAAAGTAAATTAAATTAAACTTCAACGTTTGCAATCATGAAAATGGTATCTTAATCTTACGCGATTATTATATTATGAAAAATGCACTTACAGCCAGTGGTCCATATAGTCATTTGGTCAATGACCTCCCAAAAATTTTGACAATATATAAAAAAATATTCATTATTACGTGTTTTATTAAAATAGGTAATTAAGTCGCAAGTACAATAACTTAAAATTTATCGGCCGTCGTTCGTAATTCATCCTCTTCAACCTTGGGCTGGCGGTGCGAATTGTCCTCATTGAATTAGATCTACCGGAAAAACTCAAAAACGTGCAGCGCCCGAATAAACGCGAACGTCCGAAACAATAATCAACTTTGGGTCATGAGCCGGGTCCCGCAGTTTACGTTGACTTCGTATAGGGTGTACAACTACGCTCGATTTTTGATTCGATTTTGCGTTTTTAAATCAATTTAAGAATTTATATTGATATGTTTTAATGTTGTTGTATTGTTTTGTAAAAATACTATTTTTGATTCGCGTGCGCATGCGCTATAATAGAAAATGTTGGTAGTGCAGAAAATTAAACAACTAAAAAGTGCTAACAAACTTAATTTTACAAAAATTAGTTGAGTTCAAGGCAAATGGTCGTCCTTTGCCAGAACTAAGTTTACGACAAACTAGCAAAGACAAAAATAAAGATGTTCATCGAAACTTTCGCAAGGTAATGTACGATTTAGCTATCTGGATATGTGGTTGTAAAGTATCAAATGTATTTTACTGTTTTGTTTGTTTATTATTTTCTAAAGACTCGTCAGACTCGCTATAGTGCAAATCCGGTGTAAGAGATTTAAAACATTTAAAAGAGGAAATAAAAAAACATGCTTCGTCTGCAGAACACATGAAATGCTCGGTAAATTTTGCAACCGTAGGAAATGTTGATATTCGTACACAGCTAGATAATGTTTATAGAAAATCCCTTAGAGATTTTAATGAGAATGTTTCGAAAAATCTCTATATTTTGAACAACATTGTAGATTGTATAAAATTTTGCGGTGCATTTGAGTTATTTATATTTTTTTAAGTATGTCTATTTTTTAAATTAATTTTTGACCTTCCAGTATGATTGACCACGAGCCGCCACTGCTTACAACAACTTACGCGGAAATGTTAACACATCAAATACGAATCAGTCACTAAAAATGTGAAGAAGATTATCTTCACTGGCCATAATAAAGTTAATTACTTGACAAATAATTTTATATACTCAATATTTATTCAAATGTACTGTAATAAACCAAAAATGATATAACACAACATAAAATTACATTTTTCATACTGAGAGCGTCGCGCGCACCGCCCCTCTTAAAATTTCCATCCCTATTAACGGTACCCATTCTTCCCTGTATGATAAGATCCCCTTTAAAAGAGCGAACGCGATGCTAAGAAGTCACTTTTGAGATTTCTAGCTCAAATACCCTTTCGAAAGTAATCCAAATCGTAATCCGCAAACCGAACCTTAAATTCTAAACTTAAGCTATCTGCTCTTTTATCTTCTGGCGTCTGATAAGATCCCAGTGATTCAATTCGTTTGCGATTGAGAAACAGAGCCATTATTTTCACTAACAAAAGACCACTTCAAAGGCTAATTCGATTTGGTACGTGTTGTGGCAAAATGTTACTAATCGCTGTGTACATACCGGAAACAAAACCATCCGATACTAACCCGTTCTTGTCCTAACCGAGATAACACCAACAAACTTCCTATGTCTAACGTGTAGCCGATCACTCGGTAGCACCCTATAGATAATCCGCTTTGCTTATAGGCGACGTCCACCACCGAGGAGCATTAACCTGTACGACTTAAATCCGACCCCCATCTTTGTGTTAAAATGGTTGAAGCCCCTTTTAGAGTAGCTGAGGATTCGGTAACATCTTAAAGAAGGTGCATTCTTAACCGCTGGCTAGAATAATTCAACATAATAGCACCAAAGTCAAAAGCAACATCGGGTGCACCAAAATCGTTTGCACACCAGGCTTCGACACCGTCGTGCTCCCAGCGTAACTCAAAGCAGCACCGACACGCCGAAAGCTGCAAATAAACAGCATCGTACCGTTTCAATTAAGGGCAAACCTTACCGGACCAAAAATTAACCTAAAACAGCAATTGTGGTTTTACACCACAAACACCAATAATTACACCTCTTACCTGTTTCAGAGACTACACAGACACCCCAAATAAGGGCCGCTCCGTCCGCAAACGCCGTTACAAAACCCGCTCTCCCGTTTCAACACGTTTCGAACCCAAAAGTGACAGCGTGGCCGTGTCTCTACTACCGCCATTTTCAACCAAAGAACGGCGCGCAATTTGAATTTTTCAACCTATTGTAAATATTTACATCCCTTGTAAATGCAATCGCCCGAACATTGTACATAACTCAATATACAGATTCAAAATTCTAATACAATAATTAAGCGATCAAATTCGACGGTGAATTAGAAACCAAACGGTAAATTAAGATCAAAGAATGAATTACAAACCGAATGCAAGATTAAAAACCTAAATGTACATTAAACACTAAGCGATAAATCTAATCTGACAAAAATTGTTTTTTGACATGGGGGAGACAGATATCACGTCAACCCAGTTTACGCTAAAAAGATTAACCAATTATTAGAACAGAAAGGGGTAAGAAAACTTCTACTACGAATCATTCCGATTCGGCTGTGAATTAGGAACCAAACGGTAAATTAAAAATTGATAAGTAAATTATAAACCAAACGGTGAATTAAAATGTAAAAGTGAATCATCGTCAAATGGAGACTTTCTAACAAGAATCATTGTTATTTTTCTACGTAAACGCAATAATTTACAATTATGACCAAAAATTGTATCGTAAACATCACAAAAACGAAAAGTTTGACTTTTTCTGTTTATATAAAAAAAATTGAATTAGATTATTATAAATAAGGGTAGCTGTAATAAATTTATAGCTCCATTACATAAAAATATTTTTAATAAAATAAGATTGAAAAATTGATTTTTGAATCAATACCAACCATATGCTTTTAGATTATTCTGAGTAAAGGCATCTTCAAAATTTCCAAATTGTTTTGTATGATTGTTATTAATTTATTAAACTATGGCGTCTAGTGTGAATACTAGACGCCGGTTTGATTAATTGGCGGAGTTGGTTTAGATGCGTTTATTTACAATCCACTTACAGTAGATGCAATGGAATATTTACATGCATGAATTAATGTTGGGTAGGTCGTCGAATGCAGTGGTAGCGTACGAGATGCAGCTTTCTCAGTATGAGGCGCCGTTCGTGTTACATGTCGAGTCGTAAATCGTCGACCGATTTGGGTGCTAGCGACACACCGTGTTGAGCGCCGATCACCGTCGTGAACTGGTGGATGCAAATTGGGTGTCGAATTGAACTGAACTTGAATTGATACCCGAACTTAACTTAACTAAATTGTCTATCGATCGTATTTCATTTTGTATGCGATAAGTAAGCTGTTTGCTTCGTTTGCAAGGCCGTGAAAATATCCTTCTTGTTATCAACATTTCTTAATCGGTTTTGCGCTTTCCGCTTTCCGTGCGTTGCCTCATGCAATTTAAAAGCAAAATGACTTTTTATTAATAAAAATGTTTTTTAAATTTTTCTATGTTAAGGTAGCTGTACTAATGTATAAGTTAATCCACTCTTACATCACAATACAATAATGAAAATGTACCATACAACTACATAAATTTTATAAAAAAAAAATATTATTTAAAAAAGTGTTTGTGTATAATGGTAACAATTCAGCAAACAATATAAAACCGTTATTTCGTTAATATAAAACAATCATTTTTAATTTTATTAAAATAGGGCAGTTGCAATAAATTTTTATATCTTTGAATTTTATAAGTAACGCATTTTACTTAAGGGTAACTTATTTTAAGAGAAGTAATTGATTCAGTAAACAATTGAATTAACTTAGACAAAATTAATATAGGGTAGTAAATTTATACAATATTACATAGTTTAAAAAAAGTTACTTTTAGTGTTTTTTTCAATGAATTCATTGAACTATTTAAAATCAAAGGTTTGTTTTTTCCATTAATATATAATAAGGTAGTTCCAATAAATTTATGGATGAATCAATTACTCTACGTTATTGAAAAAGTTCTTATTGTAAAAGTTTTTATTATTGTGTGTAAATGTGTGGGCTGCTTTACATTTATAAACTATATTTATAATTCCGGCCTAAAAGCCCCCATAGAAGGTGAAACGTTACCCGATATTTTAATAATTGTTTAATTACCCCCAACCTCTCCTATCAAAAAAAAAAAAAAAGTTTAAAAGTTATAAAGAAAGGTTTATTACATAATAAACTTATTTTTGAGACGTGGTATAATTGAAATGGATTTAATAAACGATTTAAATTGAAAAATTGATTACTTTGTTATCATATTGCACTGGAAAAGTTTTATTTTAAATAAAAATATTTAAAACCAAAATTTATTAATATAAAAATTTGTAGTAAATTTTTATTCAAATCAATCGTTAATGAACTAATTAGATTTAGATACAATTTTCTAAAAACAAATCTACATTTCATAAAAAAAAAAAGTAACTGCTTTCATTTTTATAAAACAAAGCCATTCATTTAGTTAAAATTTAATGGTAAGTAGAATTTAAGTTTGTTATTTGTAAATGTTAAATTGTTAAATCCGCAGTCTGCAAAATGGTTTATACAAAGTGTTTCGGTGAACTTAAAAAAACACAATGTTGCGGAGCCGTTAAAAAGATAAGAGCGGTGTACGAGAAAATATACTCAAGGTAAAATTTAGACAGACGGTAATTGAATGTTGTAAAAATAAGAGAGACGATGTTTAAACATTGAAGATTTAACATGTAAAAACTAATAATTTGATAGTTGAACGTTGAAGTATGAGGGTGTTAATAATTAATAATAATTTGTCGTTGCTGCGGCGTCGTTTATTAAAATTGTTATAAACAATTAGTAACAAAATTGAACAATAAAAATATATGGTAAGTAGGAGGAAAATACTTCTACCAGTCTGAAAACCGTTGAAGGAATCCATTCATCGGTTGAGGTTATCAACATGCCGAATTAATAAAAGAACGTCAATTGCGTAAAAGGTTAGTTTTACCAAAATTTTGTAAATCAATTTATATTCAAACATTAAATGTAAATTAATTACGTAGACTTTTCTGTTAAAACTTGCAAGCAGTGAAAAGTTAGGTTTCTTTAAATTATGCATTGCATGTAATAAAAAATAAATGTAATTAAAAACAAACCCAAGACCTAAGATATAAGAGCGGGAGAAATTTAAAATTAATGCTTACGATTTGTTTAAATAATTTAAAGAGTCTTATTCCTAAATTAAATTTTCTATTAAAATACAATAATAATTCATTGCAATGTAAGTCAAATTAGGGTAGCTGTAATAAATTGCTATATCATTATGTTTTATAAACATGGCATTCTACCTAAGAATAACTTATTTCAAGTGAAATTGGTTGATTGTAATTGACTCAATAAACAATTAAAAACAAAGGTTTGCTTTTTTTTAACACAAAGCAGATATTTTCAGACTTTTACAGCAGTAATAAATTCATGAACTGTTTCATATTATAAAATTGATATTTTTTATTAAAAATTTTATTCTAAGAAGAGTGGGCTGTTTGTTATCAATTCATTAAGTAATTTGATACAAGTGGTTTAATTTTTCCGGTACTTTAAGCCAGTTGTTTCTAGATTTATATAAGTTAGGGTAGCCAGTCGCTGTAATAAATTAAACGGATTGTAATTAATTTATTTAATAACAAATGGTCTAACCTTTAGTAAAACGTAATAATAATTACTGTTACTGCTTGCTCCAACTTCAATCATAGAAAGTAGCTGAAATTATGGTAACAACTTAATTATTGTGTTAATTTAAAAAAAAATCGTTAACAAATTAGATTTTTAACAACAAATTACGCAATATTTTGTAAAACAATTACGTTTAATTATATTAGTTTAAGTTTTCTAAACTTGCAAGAGCATTCAACACGGTAAAACTCCGTTAAAGTGACAAGTTAATTACTGCATTAATTTGAACAAAAACCACAGATACGTTACCAACCTAATGTTTCTAACAACAAACTACGCAATTTAGCAAAACAGACATGATTATTGCAATCATTTTTGATTTTCAGAACCTGCTCCAGCATTCACAATAAAAACCGCGTTAAAAAAATCATTAGTTACACAACATTATCGTTACCAAATTAATGTTATTAACACAATATGTTCCAGCATTTGTTAGGGTAAAACTGCGTGATAATTTTGTTTCTTCATTGATATGCAGACATAATAATTGTTTTTGTTTTAAATTTTCAAAATCTACTATAGTTTGTTACGCTATCAAATGATGCTGTCGATTGAAGAACGTGAGGGGCGAGTTTTTAAAGAAATGTCTTTCACTAAACTTATATTCAAGAAGGCAAAAGTTTATCCGAAATGTCAAAATTAAGTTATCGGGTTTATTAAACGCCAACCTGCTTTTGTTTTATTAATATTTATCAAAAACTGCCGACGAAAAAGGAAAAAACACTTCAGGATTTATTTGAAACTAAAATCCAAAATTAAGAATTCTAAAACCGAAAAATAAAATGTACTAAAACTTAAACAAAAACTTAAAAATAATTAATATTAAAGATACCGCTGAGGCAAAATCCCTAAAACTATTACAACTCAAAGGCCAAAACAACGACAAATACATATTTATAAGGTGGTTAATTTGACTTTTCAATAATGTTTTGATATCAATAAGACGTATTACACATTTTCTATACAACTTATTTGGTAACAAACATTAAATTTCTGGCTTTTAACCGTATGACTTCAACAATTCAAAAACTATTTCTTTTTGTATAAAACCTCAATTAAGTCTACAGGAATTCACATTATTACAGTTTTGCCTCAATGAGAAAAATAAAGGTCCGCATAAGCATTCTCTAACATTCATTCACGTTACAACATCAACCAATCTACTTAATTGACGAACGATAATTGTTTGTTACTTTAGCAGTTTACCGACGTCGTCGTAGAGTGGTGGGGTTTTAAAGAGTTTAAAGAAATTAAACCGCTGTCTTAACAAGGCGCCACCTGCTAGGTAAGAAAGACAAATGAAACCGTCCAACAGGAGATCAAAAGGTTTTACTTAAGCCTAGATACACTAGATCAAACAAATTGACACAATAATTAATCATAAAAGAAGACAGACAATTTAAAAGTTTTATAGTAATTGGAGAGTGAGAAAGAAAGAGACTGTTGGATGTCGTCACGTAACTTAGTAGTAGTCTCGCTTAAATAATAAGCAATCTATACGAATAACGCACCGGATTTACAGTTAAACTTTACCAACACAAATCGTAGTGGTAACGTTCCAATTGAGGAACGGCAACGACACTGACGCTTAAACTAATTTATCTAACAAGGTAAGTATCTCTCGCAAACCCAAAAGGCCTTTTGATTTTGCGACAACCGTTAAAATTGAAGCGCACAAGCGCGTATTGAGCTGATTATAGTCTCTCGGTTGTTGAGAGTACCACCAAATAGGGTTTTACTTAAAACTTAAGATAAAAGCCGTTTTATGTTGCATGTACATGACCATTACACGCACTAGCAAAAATAAGATACCTAAGCCTAAGACTTAGCTGTATTAGGTGAACAAAGTCCCGAAAGTAGGATGTTTTAGTTAGCGACAAGATCGACAACTCCTTAGTTGGTGTAACTACAGGAATCTTCTTGGGGAAGGTGTTCGCAAAGAACTGGAAGGAGTTAGGCTCCCTCGTTTAAGCCAAAAAGCATAGCCACCCTTATCTGGTAGATGTGGTACCTTAATTGATATCTATTTTCAACCAATCAAAAATTCGCAAAATGCGCACCAAATACGACTTTCGTCGCAACGTCTTAATCGCGACATACGTTTTCTAAATTTATATTCCGTGTATGTTACACACGTTTTCCTTGGTTTATTAAATAAAACCGTGACAATTTTCAACGAAAAACAATTAACAAAGAGATTGGCGACACAACTTCTGCAAATTTTGTTTATGAGAATGGAAAAAACAAATTTAAACTGTCGAGATCTACAACTGAGTTTTCAAGAAATGTTATTATAAACCTATAAAATAAGTTATTTGTGACATACGTTAGGAAGAAGTCACAGTGGAATCCGAACTTGTTTAGGGCGCCACCTACTACGTTTAATGATAGATCTTTACTTGTAGGAATGTAACAAACAGCTAAAACTATATTTAAAAATACGGTTTTTCTTGTTTACAAATCACAAGCACAACATACGTTAACCGTATGGGAATATTAAAACAAAAAATAGTTGATAAAACGTACGTTAAAATAACATAGTCTTTATGTAATAATATGCATACGACAAAATATTTAGTAAATAAACTTTAAATATTTTTTTCTGTTCACTCCTACAAAGTAGTCTAGTTGGTACCAAGTTTAGTGAGGTATAAAAAGTGATATGAGTTTATTCCCTCCGGAACAACAAGAATAAGTACTTAAGTTTGGCCAAAGAAAAAAAGGTTTTATACCTAATTGACTTTTAACCATGACCATTAATTGGAGGTATAAAACGTGTTTATTAATTAATACTACAATTGATCAGTAATTTATTTCATAAGAAAACCGTATCTGTTCTCAATTGTGAATTTATAAAACAAGCAAAGGTTGTAGAAAGAAGTAGGAGCATTTTCATATTAAAAAGTTTAGCTTTCCTTCCATGTTGAAATTTTCTAAAATTAGGACCATTTCTTTATGAGCAATCAGAGTATCGTATTTCTGATTTTAGAGCACTATTTCTTTGCGAATCATCCCCGCATTTTGAACAATTTTTAAGGTGTTTAAAAACTTAATTTAAACTAGGCAACCCACACAACATGTAGTGATTTTAACAAAATGGTTTGTGTATTTCAACTTTAATAGAAATCCGTCATGTGTTTAAAGGTTATACCTTTATAAACGTTATCTTTGCAACTTGGGACTCATTTAAGAAGAATTTCTAGCAATAAGAACCTCTCACCGACTTTACTAACTTGTTGAATTGTAATCATGATATTCTATAATAGAAAATAAAACTCTACAACCCACCGAGTCTCTCAACTACAGTCCTTATTGTTTCAGGTGTATTTTTATCATTGACCCACCTTTATATAAAAAAAGCTATCAATAACTCAAAGAAAGTCTTCAGCGTTCCTATTCATAAATATTATTATCAGAACACAAAAAGTGTGCCGTTAATGGTTAGAAAATATTCGGTTGCAGCCGATTACGAATAGAACAAATAAGTGGTAGTTTGTATTTCATTTTATTTATTAAAGTGGTAAATCCGTTATAGGTTGTTTTAACCAAATGCATGTGCGGTATTTTTGTTTAAAATATTAAGTAAGTTTCTAGGTTGCATTGCCTTAGAATTTTCGTGAAACGGAAATATTTGGTTTTGTTTGTTCGTACGTGACATTTTCTCAATTTCCTTATTTAGCAGCTGCAGTCGGTTCGTTGGCTTCACCTTGAGACAAAACTTCTGCTGTATCATTATATTTTCTTAAAGTCTTTCTGTGTTAAGCTTTCGCAGAACTCACTTACCTAATACATCAGGAAAGTAAATAAAAATTTTTAGTTTAAAGTTAGTTAGATAAGAGTGTTTCTCCCCGCTTCGCAATTGCGGAAAATATAGTATCTTCATACCGAAATAAATAGTTTTTGACGTTCTTGGGGATTTAAGTTCGGGTAATACGGCTTTATAAAGGTTTCCAAACTACAAATGCAATTACCTACTTAGTGTAAGTTTCTATCAAAAATAATTTAGGTAACGACATTCCAATTTTAACGTTTATCAAAAATAATCTTATTGTAATCGTACCCAGTTTTTGTTGGTGGTTACCCCAAGAATTTTGTAGTCACTATCCGCCGATTTTAAAATACACTACCGTTTTGGGCTCCTTCGCGACCTTGTAGCTGTGCAGTCCCTGTTATTGCACCGGAAGCGAATGCTTCCATATTTATGTACTTTATTTCAATAAATATGTAAATATTATTAAAATTAAGAATGGCTTGAAAATACTTGTAAAATTTGAAACGACGCCGTGGGTTTTTATATTTATTCTGTTTTCATTATTAGTTTTATTACGACTTACGAATATTAACGTTCTACTCGTTTTTTATTCTTTACGTAGACACAAAATCTCTCTATCAGGAGACGCGCATTATTAAATATTATTACGTTTAATTTGATTTGTCATTAAATAATTTTGGCCAAAAATTCTTTTATTTTGACCAATTTTTAGGTTTTCTTTTCTTGATTGCGATTTCAAAACGTAGCGATGACTTACAGAGGAGTAGTACTCAAAAATTAGACTAAAGCTACGTATCTCGACTACTCGTAAATTACTAAATAAACATTTGGTTGCAGCCGATTACGAGCAAAACAGATAAGTGGTACTTTGTATCTCATTTAACTTGTTTACGTGGTGAATTCGATATTAGGTGTTTTCACAAAACGCATGTGCGGATCGATAATCAATTTTTAATAATTTTACGTTTGAGAATTTTTCATCTTAAATATATTGTTACGTGACCTTCGTTCGTATTTTTGTTTAAAATACTCAGTAAGTTCTATGTTGCATTGCATTAAATTTTCGTCAACCGGAAATATTGGGTTTCGTTTTGTGCGTACGTGACATTTTCTCAATTTCCTTATTTTTCAGCTGCAGCCAGTTCGTTGGCTTTACCTTGAGACAAAACTTCTGCTGTATCATTATATTTTCTTAAAGTCTTTCTGTGTTAAGCTTTCGCAGAACTCACTTACCTCCATACATCAGGAAGAGTAAATAAAAATTTCTAGTTTAAAGTTAGTTAGATAATAGTGTTTCTCCCCGCTTCGCAATTGCGAAAAATATAGTATCTTCATACCGAAATAAATAGTTTTTGACGTTCTTGGGGATTTAAGTTTTTGGACCCGTTTTTGGGTAATACGGTTTTATAAAGGTTTCCAAACTACAAATGCAATTACCTACTTAGTGTAAGTTTCTATCAAAAGAATTTAGGTAACGACATTCCAGTTTTTGTTGGTGTTTACCAGAAAGAATTTTGTAGTCATTACCCGCCGATTTTAAAATACACTACCGTTTTCGGCTCCTTCGCGACTTCGTAGCTGCGCAGTCCTGTTATTGCACCGGAAACGAATGCTTCCAGTATTTATGTAGTTTATTTCAATAAATATGTGAATATTATTAAAATTAAGAATTGCTTGGAAATACTTGTAAAATTTGAAACTGACGCGGTGTGTTTTTATATTTATGACGCGCATTATTAGATATTATTACGTTTAATTTGATTTGTCATTAAATAATTTTTTCAAAAATTCTTTTATTCGACCAATTTTAGGGTCTTCTTTTCTTGATTGCGATTTCAAAACGTAACGATGACTTACAGAGAGGAGTACTCAAAAATTAGACTCAAGCTACATATCTCGACTACTCGTAAATTACTAAATAAACATTTGATTGCAGCCGATTACGAACAAAACAGATAAGTGGTACTTTGTATCTCATTTTACTTGTTTACGTGGTGAATTCGTTATTAGGTGTTTTCACAAAACGCATGTGCGGATCGATAATCAATTTTTAATAATTTTACGTTTGTGAATTTTTATCTTAAATATATTGTTACGTGACCTTCGTTTGTATTTTTGTTTTAAAATACTCAGTAAGTTCTATGTTGCATTGCATTAAATTTTCGTCAACCGGAAATATTGGGTTTCTTTTTGTGCGTACGTGACATTTTCTCAATTTCCTTATTTTGCAGCTGCAGTTAGTTCATTAGCTTCACCTTGGGACAAAATATTTGTTGTATCATTATATTTTCTTAAAGTTTTTTTGTCAAAAGGTTTTATCGGCCTGTCGTGTAGTGATGCATAAAAAACAGGACCTGTGCCGTTTTCAGTTCAGTTTGTGTCACTTAGCTAATTTATCGGGAAAGTAAATAAAAATTTCTAGTTTAAAGTTAGTTAGATAAGGGTGTTACTCCGCGTTGTGCAATTGCGGAGAATAGAGTTTCTTCATACCGAAATAAATAGTTTTTGGCGTTCTTGGGGATTTAAATTTTTGTGCCCCGTTTTATTAGGTTTCGTACTACAAATGTAATTTGTTCCAATTTTGACGTTTATCAAAAAGAATTATATCGTAACGCCTTGCCAGTTTTTTGGTGTTTATCAGAAAGAATTTGTAGGAACTACCCGTCGGTTTTGAAATACACTACCGTTTCCGTTTCCTCCACGTCGTAACTGCAGCTCTGCTGTTACACCAGAAACAAATCTTTCACGTATTTATGTACTTTATTTTAATAAATATGTGATCATTTATTTTATTACGAGTTATGAATATTACCGTTCTACTTGTTTTCATTCTTTAAGTGAATACACAATATCTCTTATTAGGAGGCGCGCATTATTAGATCTTATTACGTTTGATTTGATTTGTGTACATTTGTAAGAACGTAATTCAGACTTTGTTTAATGTAATTGTCTACAATGCAAACTAGCGATCACGGGACCTATTACATTTCTGTTTAGTAATGTTAAATACGTATTTACCTCATTTATTTGTTAGTCGTTTTTATGTTACACTGTAATGAGACTTTTTAATTTATGTTTGATTTTGTTTCTGTGCGGATAGTGATAACTTTACGAATTTGTGTCAGTACTTTCTTAAGGTAAGTCCATTAGAATGTATCATCCCAGGCGGGCTTTTTGGTGAACAAGGGCTGAAGCTATTTTACGTCGTGACCTTGTTTGGCGCCTACATGACTTTGAAGAATTTATCAATTTTTATTGACAATTTTGCAACCATTTACTTCGACCTTTTATTTTACAAAAGTAAAATCATTTTGCAAACTACCCCGTCACGTTGAGTAACGGTGCAACCCCTATTAATGTTACATTTTTATTTCAAAATTGTTGCATGTAACACGTGTTGTAAGTCGGGGATCTATTTTATTCTTAACATAATTGTCTCACGTTTAAATTAAGCTATCGCGATTTCTGTTACGTCTATATAAACTCTACTAGGTTTGGAGCTAGGGTAAGTGTTTCAAGTGATAAACAAAATTTTGGCGTTCTCTACTAACAAAATCTGTAACTAGATATATTTATTGTTTTTATTTTCGATATTAATTTAAAAAAGTAATTAAAATCAGTTTGCAATAATTATTCTATTAGTTCACTTAAATTGTTATGGTTTTAAACAACGTTTTTCCGTAATATTTTCATAAAATTAATATCACCGATAAAGTGCATTAAACAATTTGGTTAACCACGTTACGATGAGCAACATCCATTCAAAATAATCCCAATTACGTAGTGGTATCGTTATGTTCACACAACATCCACTTTTTGGTCGCAAAACCATTTTACATGCTTTTCCATAGTATAATCATAAAGTGGCAATTACAAAATGAATAACTTCGTAATTAGTGTACATTTTACTAGCACTAAAAGTCGACAATTTTCATTAACGTAGTAATATCTTCAAATGTTAATAACAAAGGAATAGACATAAACAACAATAAAACACTCATAAAAATGCAATTGAAAAACATAAACTCGATTTTTATTAACACTTAAAGTTCTGCAATTGAAAGTCTCTCTTCACTGTAAGCAATTTATGCACTACTCGCTAAGCCTTACGTCGTCAAATGCACTCAAAGGAAACGTAAATACGCTCACTTTAATTCAACAATTTAATGCTAAAAACCAAACGTAGATAAACAAAAATGCATAAGTTACGAAAAATTTGTATACCTACAAAGTTGTGATTAAAATTTTCGATTGTGACACAAAACAAACATAAAGTTTAATATTACGTTACAGAATCTATCAATCGATTTGCGTGGATGCGGATGTTGCTTTTGGTGTATCGGAAATAACGACTTTATTATATTTTGTTAAGAAAACTGAGACGTATGTATTTTCTAATTAGATTTTTTCTTAGCGAAGTCAATTTTATTTTCCGCCTCTGGGAAAAAGTACGTTACGCTTAGCCTTAATCATGTTTCATCTTGGCCTTTTAATGTGTAACAGCGTCTTTTTATAGACATAATTTTGAAAACCCGCGCAAAAATGTTTAATTAACAATTATTTTGTTTGTGTGTCGTGCTCGTGTTTGTGATTAAAATTTTTTAAGAACTTGTGGGGCTGGGTATAAAATTTAGTTCCATATCAAAGAAGTAGTTTTGTGATTATAGGAATAAATACAAATAAATGTAAATAAAATAAGCTAATTCAAAATGATAGAGCGTCTTTCTTAAGTATCTTCTTCGCCTTCTGATATCCGATTATTTTCAAATACTGCGATCATAATAAATACGATTCAAATCTTAACGGTGCCGTTATTCCAATATTATAAAATTTAAAACGCATACTTTACTAGGCTACGACGCAGCATGTTACGTCATTATTGTTGCATGTACACGGAAAAGCAAGTCACAATATTGGTTATAAGTGAAATGTGTGTCTTACGACATGTCGTGTACCCCATTCTAACCAATTCTACATCCGCGTATTACGTATGTAGTAAACGCGGAAACAATAACAAACAATTGCAAGTAAGCAAATGCAAACTCAGCTTTCGTAATGGCGTTGCTTATTAAGCACACTTCGTATGTATAAAACGAAGTAGGTACAACAACACAAAGGGGTTCATCAGTTCGTGTCATCAGTTCAGTTCGGTACTCAATTCGGTTGGTTCTAACCGAATAATGAGGGCAGCCGAAACAACAACAAGTCACCACGCCATCATCAAGTGAAGACCGGCCGAAGCTTGAGTCCATCGGTGCAACTCATTCTGGGCCATCGTCTTCCGCGACACACAACACCGGAATATCAGGTGACATCGCATAGCACGTAGTACGCCGATTACTACATGCTGACAACAACGTTTCCATTTATCATTAGAATTAGTATAGCTCGACTACGCTATGTACAATAATAAACGCTGATAAATTCACTGATTCCAAACCGGTGTTTAGAGTAGTACACCCTAAACACCACAGTACAAACTAAGTAATTCCAACTGCAATGACGATTGAATGTTTAAATGCAAATCGTTATGTAAGCAATATCTTAGAATGCATAACACACTCGTGTCGATAAAATCAAGTATTTTTGTTTAGTAACATATACGCACAAAAGAACACCTGATGCGCATTCCGCTCTTATTATGAGCTCATCGGAGATGTTACCAGAAGCTTTATCGACATGAGTTTGTTATACATTTTAAGATTATCGCTTAGATAACGATTAGCATTTAAACATTTAATCGTCGTTACAGTTATCTGTTAACATTACTTAGTTTTAATATTGGTTATATACAAAAGGGGTAGAGTTTAAAAAATTCTATTAGAACAACACATTAGCAAGTCTTTGTAATGATCGTGCGTTTGATGACGTTTCTACGATAGTAAAGATATCATAAGATAAGTTTCTTCTTGACCAACTTCCCACCGTTCTGCTATCTCTCCGTCTCCAAGATGCAAGTACAGGAAAGATTAAGTAAACTTAAGGAATCTCTGCCTTCTTAAACATTTTAATTATCCTGACTTGATCTAATTACCGCTCACAATCGGCTGAACCTAAATACTTTTTTTTGTACTCATTGCCTAAGATTACTGATTTCCTGTTATTATCGATGCATGGGAAGTTTGATTTCCCGCATTGCGGTGTTTTTTAATTTCCGAGGGAATAAGGAAATTTTTGTTAAGTTAGTATTAGTTGACAACGCAAAAGAAATTGTCAAGTAATCGGCGGGACAGTGCTACCAACTTAAATTTCTTGTAAACACAGATACATCAGCGGTTACATATTTTTTGTTTCGAATTAGTAAGAATTTAAATAGAAAGACAAGTTCATCTTTTTGTTTGCATTGTGCTAGTGCTGGCGGTATAAAAAGGTTTCATCTTGTTTTTCAAGTAGAAAGAGATTGCGTTTAAAACATGCCACACTCCATACCTATAAGGGTCATTTTTCAATAAACAGCCAGTTTCTTCCAGGAATTTTTCTTTTAATGAATTCTAGGATGAGCACTGGAAGAATAATAAATAAGTCATAATTTATGCAAACTGCGTGTATTATTTGTATCTTTTGTTAAAAAAATGCAATTATCGCAATAAACACGGCATAAATAATTTATTTTATACAACTATGTTATTTCTGCCTGATCCACTCTCTCAAGCATTTTAATTATTTATCTATTTGTCATATAAAAGCAGTAGCTACAATATCACAGAATTGATTGTATACATCAAATATTTCAAATTATACCAGAAAAGCATTTGCTTTACGGCGTTCTACATTTTATGTTTCAAAAACATTGTGTTCTACCTAGGCTAGTTCTCCGCAAGCCGCTTTAAAACAGTAAAAGAAAGTACACAGCTAGTTTGTAAACAAAACCAACCAACAACAAATTCTTGGCATTGTTTTATTACCAGCTGCAAAAACTTAATAACAATACCGTCTGCAAATTCCAAGAATTCTACGTTTAAGAAAAAGTTATAATATAATTAAACAATTAATAAAGGATTTTATAAATGATTGTTTCATTAAGTAGGCTATTAAAAAAACAAAATTAACAATAAACGACGGACACCACACAATTACAACCAGAAATAAAGTTACAACGGGAACAAAGAAATAACTGACAGATGATGACATCACCATAAAATAATTCACAATCAATTTAAGCGGCAAATTTAGATTTTTTAATTTTACAACGTTCATCTGATGAGACAATTATTTATAAAAGCCCTGTACAACAAATTTATTTAGAGTATTTACAACTACGTGTTTAATTCGACATCAATTTACAAATTGTTACGGTTTATTTGTAAACAAACTAAAATAAATATATAGCAGTGCTAGATGCTCAAAAATTTATAAAGCGCCACCTAGGATTACGTAAAAGAAATATCTAGAGCCACTAGAAACTTGTAGATACAGAAACAAACCGTACGTGCATAGAAATATGTATATTGTTTTAGCAACTAGAGTTCAATTAACACATATAGACACACATAGACACAACAATAGATAATATCATTTAACATAAATAGCAAAATATCGTTATCAAATAGTAATAATTCACAAAAGCGAGTTAAAACACAAATATAAATTTGAGACACAAACGCCCCCAAATAGGTTAGCGTATTTGACAGTCGATAACACCGATGAATCCCTGCAAGTGATTTACGCGACAAAATATTGTACAAAACAATTACGACGAGTACCGGACCGTGGCCGATTATTTAAATAGATTAAAAGCGCACCAAATTAATCGTACTTGAAAGATCCTTTAAGTATACAAAGTTATCTATAAGCGCTCAAAAGGGTACGTTTGTAAACGCACGACCACGATACATATACATAGGACGCAACAAAATTTAAAAATGACATGCATAAAAAATTAACTTAGCTCGTGTAAGTAGGAAGTCTTCAGTGTTTGACAGTTAATCGGTAGCGATAACAGCTCTCGTATCCAACTCTAATATTTGAGTATCCAACGAAGATAAAGGAAAAGCCAAAATGGACTCCGATGATAATAATTGCTGGCTGCTCACAGAAGACTAGATAAACGGTTTATCTTGAGTGGTGGCCTTGACCCAACGATGGCTTCAAAGGTAAGTTGATTAACCATTTAATTATAGTTTACAAATTACATGGTAAATAGTTTATCAAGTTTTGAATTAAATTCCAACGGTGGTGTGATATCCACTTTGATATATTATAATTTTTGGATTATTATCATTGCCAGTATAACCATTATTAAATATCTATTGACTAATTAAAACGGAGTACGTCAAAAGAAAGACCAAAACGAAAAAAAAGGAAAAATGCCTGCAATTAATTGAACCCGTAACAACAAATATTTTATTAAAACAAAGGAAAGTAAAAAAAGGTACTTACACCGAAACCGAAATTGAAGACTTATTCCTTAATTAGAATGGGACGATTTTATTTCAATCAATTTTACAAAACACATGTCTAATTGTTCACTTTTTAGACAGAATTTTCCATGTACACCATTTCACAACGGAGAGTAGATCAGAAATGAAATGTAAGTTTTGCCAGAGGGTGAGAACAAATCATTGGAACCGGCAACTCTAAACAACCAAAATCCCCAAAACTGTTTAATCTAAGAATGCATATTTAAACGCATTAGTGTAAACACGGCGGCCTATACTGTAGGGAAGAAAATTGCTCAATAAATCAATTATTTGCAAAATAGTCCCGTCACAAAATACTCAGTGGGTCAGAACACTGGAGGTTCAATAAAGAATAAAAAAATAAAAACGAATCATTAAATTTATTTAAATTTCAAATCAATCGCTTATTCCGTATATTTAGTCTTTACATTTTTCTACAAATACTAACTGTATGTAACTTTACCTATATTTTTGTTTTAGCTGCTCTGTTTTTATTGTTTACTACTAGCCTAATTATGGAACAGCTTACATAATTTATGATATATAAGTGCTTGTTTTCGTTGACGTCATTCTAAACAATCCTTGCAAAGTATACATAGATAAATTGATTAAACGGGTCAATGTATTACTTAAAGGGCTTACAAATAGTACCTTCTATCTCACTTTATATAACTTTACACAACTGTACTAATGCTAGTCCTAAGAATATAGACTTGAGAAATAATTAAGGCATCTTAAATTTGACCATTACTAGTTATCCATGTGCGCTTCTGTATTAAAATTTAAAAAAATTGAAATTTTGTTTGCCATTACGCACATACTTTTTGTGGGTCATTGACCATTATTGACCTTATTGACCAGCAAATGCTCATTGACTAATCAATAATGCAAATGCGTTTTCGGACGTATTTTTTTTAGGGGTTTTGGTGCAAATATAAAATATGGAAGTGATCAGTACCTTACAGTACTCTATGGACAACCAGAAAAAGATGTTGTTCCTGAGAATCACCACTTTGGTTTCCGGACCTGGTCATCAAGACCCTCCCGGATAATTAGGAAAAAAACACTTTTATAAACAGTTCTTTTGACATATTGTCAATTTAACATCTTTTAAAACTTATAGGTAACAATTTTAATTCTACTTACTATTAAATTTTAATTGAATGAAAGGATTTATTAACAAATATGAAAACAATTCTTTTTTAAGTAAAATAAAGAATAGTCTTAGAAAATCTTATCCCAAATTAAATTACTTTATTAATAGTTGATTTGAATAAAGATTTTTTATCTATTTCTATGTTAAAATTGTTGTTAATCTTTGAAAAAGATGGTTTTATATAAAAAGTTAATTAAGCTTAATTTGTATAAGCCCGCGCATTGTAGTAGCCGGCGTATTGTAGTCAACTTGTGCATCGTAGAAATTAAATTAATAAAAAAGCAAAACTATAATAAATAAAGTAAATCACAAAGTAAGTATAGAAAGTAAGCATCACGGTCATCAACAAACAAAATTACTTGAAGTATAAAACCTAGGTAAGAGAAGTCGTCGTTGAAAGTTGCAGAAGGTTGCACTCATTACGTCATCAGTAAATTTAAATAAAAGTTAGTGTGTTAAGAAAGTAATAAATAAATAAAATGTACTTTTAGAAACACATTTTATTTAAAAGTCAAAATCTTAAGAAAAATTATAGATAATGTAATAATATTCAGAATTTTGAATTAAAAATAAACAAGTTTGTACCACCATGTATAATATTAAATTAATTTCAATGTTTACAGCATCATGCATTAAATAATTTCACCAAAATATGCCGTGTCAAATATCGTAAACATCTCTGTATATTTTATCCTTTTAAAAGCATCCGAATTTCCATTACGATTTTTATCGAAAAAACCTACTTTAATTACAACAAGTAGTTTTATTCAAGTCTCTTTTATTAAAATATAAATTTTAAGCAAAGAAAGGCTCGGAAATAAAGTACAAACTTTTTTTATGTGTAGACATCTACCATATTAAAAAATCAATGATTATGTGCGACATCAGAGAAAACTTTTTTGTAAGCTTTTAAATTATAAAAAATATTTTTTGCCATCCCAAGATAAATATTTATTAACTTCTCTACTATTTACCTGTGTGTTATAAACAAGGAAATTTATCTAAAATTTTCATTCTTGCGTATTTGCTCAGTTTTTCTCAGTTAATTATAATGTAAATTGGAATTGTTTGTATGTATACAATAGAATTCTGTAAACAATTAGTGTTTAACTTTTTTCAATTTGTTAACATTAAATAAATATTTGTAAGCAAAGGTAGCAAAAATTAGGGTCATCATGTTAAAGAAATTTTAAAAGTATTAGTTGTTAAAAAGTTTTTTTATTACAGTTGAGATTACACATTTATTTTGCAAAATTTTAAATGGTTAATAGTATGTATAAAACTCAAAATTTGGTTGATAGTAATTGGGTGCGGTAATATTTCTATTGTCGAACGTATTTAGAATTTTTGTAACACGCTATTGTCACCGACGGTGATTTTGGCAAATCTATTGTAACCTCCATGGCTATTCTGGTTGTAGATTTGCCTAAATATGTTAACTTTCGCATAAAGTTTTCGCTTTTTACTTGTTAAATTGCTCTGAAAATGTTCTTCTGACACAATTTATTACCTATAACACTTGTAACCCTCGTAGATACTTTTGTTGTGATGCGCCCTAATATTTCGTTTTGGCTTGTTACTTTGTGTTAAAAAGAGTATTTAGAAACAATTTATTACCTATAAAACATTTCAAAATTATCTTCACCAAAGAATTTTGGCAGCGGTACGTGTACTGGTTTTTATTTATAAGCTGTTTTCGTTTAGATTCAGGCATGTGTCGTTCAGTTTTATAATGTGTAGAACTTATTGGCCTGTAAAATTAAAATTTTTAAGGTTTGAAATAAGATAAAAGGGTAATTATTCTGTTTTGCTAGACGCGCGGTTTAAATAATTTTCATTCCGAAATATTACGTTGTGTTTAAAATAAATAGGAATTTAGTATTTTCACCCAGTATTTGCTCAAGCAGTTTTAAAAAATTTCCCCACACAGCTTCCGCTTTAATCTATTTCCGTTCAATACGTTTTGCTTCCTGCAGCCCATCGTTACCGTGGGCTCGACACTCAACGCATTTATAATATCGTTTTAATTAAACAAACAAAATTATAGAACTTTTCATTAAATACAATATTATACAAACACGAGTTTCATTGTAAGTAAAAAAACATAACGAAACAGAAATCTAAAAAAACGATAAGTTAATAAAAGTCATTTAAAAAAAAATTATAAACTGCCATAAATAAACTTAAACTGCCAAAGCAAGCAACATTGAAGTTGAATCTAAATTATGAACAAATTTCATAAATGAACTTGAAACTAGTTGTGACAATGAAAGTCGATTAACAGATTTAACTGATGTTTAAATAATTTTTGAAAAATTCCAGCAGATATAGAAATTAATGGCATTCACATTGTATTTAAGTTATTATCTTGCAGAGCTTTTAAAGCCGATTTGCTGTCTGACATGAGACTTACTCTCTGTTTGCGTTGGTTTTTGGTAATCAAGTCTGGTCGTTTACTTCTGAGATAAGGATTTCCAAATTTTTTTTTTTTTATGAAAAAGTTATCAAGATCAAATACAAAACAAACGATCAAATTTTTTACTATATGGTTTGGTCTAAAGCATGCCATTCACATGACTGTTAAATCGCTGATTGCCAAAAACCAATGCTTACAGAGAATAAGTCTTATGTCCAACTGCCTACGTTAAGAGACACACTCTAAGGTGCCAAGTTCATAACCTCTGCCGAAAATAATGTCCACTAAATGCAAGTTCAAAGCTTGTTTACAATTAAGTTTACGGTACAGTAGGTAATCATATGCGATTGTATGTTGAAATCGATTCGATTGTTTCCTTAAAGGGTAAGTATTCGTGCTTAACAGTAATCGGTGACAAAATATCAGTTACCACAAGACAACAAAAAAGACAATGAAAAAATTGAAACGCAACAACTGCTGCCACCTAATAAAGCTGCAGCGAGATATTCGATTGTGTCATCGCGAGTTGTCTAAACACCAGTAACTTCGTTACAAAGACTACAGTTGAGCTTCACCCCTCTCTCTCTCTGCATTAGAGAAATTACAGACAACAATGAAGCAGTTCAGAAATCCAACTACAACGTACTACTCTGACCAAATGGTCTTTTCGAAGGTTATCACTTACTGGAAATAAAGAAAAATTAACCAAATTTTGAATACCAAATTTCAAACATTTAAATAAAATAAACAACCAAAAATAAACAGAGGGAGATAGGCAATGGACTTGAAAAGAAGCTAAACTAAGAAGTCTGCGTAACTCAATGCAAGTATCAACTGAAAACGTGGTAGATGTCACATTTAGATATTGTGGTAAAATATAGAAATAATAAAACACGTCACTATGAGAGAATTCAGCCTTATGCGCTAAAGAGAATGATGCATCTAGAGCACATCCTTATCAGGGACTACAACTACTAACCAGGATACTGATCGATTTCATTAGGAATCTAGATCTCCAGTAAGTTAATAACAATCACTGGTCGCAACAACGAAGAATCAGTGAAATACTATAATAACAATAATAATAATATTAATAATAATAATAATTAATTAATATTAATAATAGTAATATTAACAAAAATAACTATAATAACCCGTGGAGTTGCTAGTTCTCTATCAGGCGCCTCTATCGGGATAGAACAAAACCAACAAGCAGCGTCTGACCCAAAGTAGAGCGGCTGCAAACAGCGTTTGTTTAGAAAAAGGTTGAGTAATGGTGCTTAGAGACCCACCTGTAGAAGCCTATTCTACAATACACACTTATGCTTTTATGAAACCCAAAATAAGAAACAAGTCTCGGATGCGTTTCGGAATAGGGCTATAACTGGCGCGGAATTGCAGCTCACTAATGACGATATACGCAATGAATCTGGTGGAGGATCATACAGCAATCCTGATACAGATTGTGCCAGTATTATGCAACAAAAGCTTTCAGACCAAAAAAGAAACATGAAAATTAAATGAAACAGAAAAAAATGAACATCAACTATATTCACACATACCTGCTCATTAATTCCTTACCAGATTTGATTCCAAGTTATCAACAAGGTTCTCCAACATCTCGATAAACTAACAACATCTAATAGGCAGAAAGAAAGTAATAATCCTGATAACTTACGGTAAGCACCACAAATTCAAAACATGAAGCTGGTTCCAGTGTAGACCATCACAAAATGATTTGTGCGAGGAAGAAAGAAAATTTGAAACACATTTTTTAGCTTGTTAGGAATGGAGCGATTGTATTGTTAGATTTTTAGGGTAAAGGTTATTCATATAATGCATGAACAGTTTGTGTATTAATTATATTTATTGAAAGGCCCAAAACTAAATTTTGGTAAGCATTATTTGTCGATATTTCTTTATGTACTAATCTTTATTTTGATTTAACCTCTTCTCTTTTTTTTTATTTTATCGCATTATCTTACTACTTTAATTTTGCTGTTGTCTTTTGCTTACGTGATGCAGTAATCCAAGTATCTCTCATTCAAATTTTTGAAATTACAAAAATAGATAGATAATCATGAACCGTTGTAATTATCTATCGTTTCCTCAAATAAAAAGCGTTGAAATTCCAAAACAACGCTGATCAACAATATCCAAAAAGGGCAACGCCCAGACGCCATTACCTTAAGTATTCATTACTGTTTATATTTATGTTTTAAAATTTAATTTAATTTACTTCTTTAAATTGTTTAAAATTTTTAAATAAGGCGATTGCGCGTAATTAACTGCCATGTAAATTTTAATTAATGTTTAATGTACACATCTGTCAAAAATTGGGTCCAAATTCAAATCAAATAATGCTTATAATATTTAGTTATTTTCGTATTGATTCACGTATTTACTGTTTAAAATTTATTTACGATTCTCTTATACGAACCCTTTACTTCATTTTTATTATGTAATAAACTTTGTTCTATATTTATGTGTTTCCAAAATGCTGTCCTAAAAGTTTGGCATTTTTTATATTTTGGCCAAAAAAATTAAAGGTGTATTAGCATCCCTTCATTATCATCAACTTAAAGACGAGTGCCGACCAAATTTAAGGTAAAAACTTGTTCGTGTGTTTTTTTTTCGTTTTATCTTGGTAAGTCTCATTTCATAAAAACCCTATCTTAGAAGTGAACGACCCAAACGTTACAAAACATTTAAAAACTTCTGGTATAATACATGGTCCAAACAAAATGCAATATGACTTCCACTACTAGAAAAAATTAAGTGCAAGGCTTTAAATGTCTAGCATCACAATTAAAGTAAACAACATAATGAACGCTCCTAACTGAAAACGCCTGCCTCCGAGAAGTTTAATAATTTCTGGCTCAAGAAGTTTGATAGCATAATAATTAAAAATCCGTGGACCTTTCCTTGCTTACTTGCACAAAGCATCACTTATTTTCTAAAAAGAATGGCCATGAAAGCTCAAAGCAGAATAGATGCAAGAAGGGTTCCGTAAGATGCAAGAAACAACTCACTATCGATAAAACAATTATACGGTAAGCATAATTAAAACATCAAAGCATGGCGTATCTTGATTACAAAAATCATTCGATTCCTTCCACACAACTAGCTGATGGATGTACTCAACTATACAAGATCAGCTTTGATATTATTAGTCTCCTTGCACACACATTGCCCAATTGGAAAACGCAAATCCAAATCAACAACCAATGTATATCGACTATTGATATTAGAAGAGGAAAATTTCAAAAAAGCACCATAAGCCTCTTATGGTTCGGTTGAGCAATGAACCCACTTTCTTACATTGTAAATCAATCTAATAGAAAATACTGACTTAACCTAAAAGTCAAACTACGTATTTCACACTTTTGTTTACATAACGTTACAGTAAAAATGATACTCATTACAAATCCTTATCCTGATTCTTTGCAGTGATATCGGCATGATCTTCGGCATTAAGAAATTCACCAAAATTCACATAAAAAAATGAACACTGTTAAACCTTCTAACGAGACGCACTATTTTGAGAATATATCGTCGGAAGATAAGTATATATATTGCGGTAGATTACCAACTTTGCATATAAACTAAATATGTTTGAGCTATGAGACATCTCGTTTATTTAATTTATAATCTCAGGTTTATGAGTCTGTTCCCAAATAAAAGAATTAGTTATACACATGGAATTTAATTAATTTTATACAAAGTCTTTTTACAATAGTTTTTACAAACTGATTTTGTTGGTCATACGACGTATGCATAAAGCGTTCAATTTAAAAATATCAAAGAAAATAAGTTTTTATAGCCGACCTTGTATCGATATAAAATTTAACACCTGCGTGTCAATCTTTATTATCTTCTAATCGTTGAGTGCACCAAATAATTTTGTTGTACAGGTTCAGTAATTTATTATGAATGAATGAAATATTTTAATTTATTTAACCGTTGACGGTTTTCAGTCGCATTTAAACTCAATGCGTGTTGTTTCTTTGATTGTCGTAAGTAAGTAAGAACCCATTCCTTTGCGTTAAGACTTGAATTCCTTCTTTACTTTCCTCACTTTAAACGTTAGGTTTTTAAATGTTTTTCTTACTTCTACTTCTACATGAAGATTGTCTTGTCTCACCCTTTAACCTTGCAGCACTCAAACTGTTTTGTTATATTTTTCACACACAGTTATTTATATCACGGAAACTAATTTTGATACAATTTTTTACAAAAGTTTATCGTTTTATCGCTATACAAAACTTACTTATTATCTTTGTTTCTTTAATTAAACAGAAATTAATCTTTTATGTACAAATCAAATTCCTTAACTAATATTAAATATTATTTAATTATGGTTTATAAAATATAGATTAGCATTTTAGAAAACTGTTAACTACACATTAAATTTAATTTTACTTTTATTTAAATGTAAACTTTCAATCCAAATTTTTATTCGTTTCTTTCTTGTTTAAACATAATTTTTGTTTATTTATTTAAAAAAATAACTTTTCTACTGCCATATATTCATATTCATATAAACAAATTATAAAATAAATTACAAAAACAAAATTTAAATGTAAATTTTTTAATTTAAAAATATGAAATAACAAAAGCAGCAAATTGCAAATAGTAAAAAAACATTCAACACTATTTTTTATCTATTAAATCAACTTTCTTCACTTCTTTACTTTTGTTGTTTTTTATTAAAGATTTTGTTAGTGTTCTTGCAAATTTTTTCTTACTATTAGTATTACTTTATATATTATTTAAATTTATTCTTATTTATTTTATTGTTTAGGACTTTTTAATATGTTTTTTTATTTTCTATTGTTTTTGTTTTATCTTTTTATTTGATAATGTGTACTTATTGTGAAATCTAATATATCTTTATTTGTTTCTTTAATTGTTTTAAATTTAGTTTTAATTGCCAAAACATAAAACAGTCATAGCTTGAATAAATTAATAAAAAATTTTTTTAATATTAAAAGTACGTAAAAATTTAAGAAACGTGGGGACAATGTGTGAAACAAAATCTATTAGACTAAGAAATGCCAATAGTTAACAGTAACAACTGTGAGTGTTAAAGTGCATATCCAAGGGTTTAACACTAACAGTCGTTACAGTTAACTGTTGACGTTTCTTAGTTTTATACTATTCATACCTGTCCATGTTACACGAGATGTCGTTAGACACACATTTTACTTATGGTCATTGCTCCACAATAGTTTAAAAGATTAACCGCCGTTTTGTACAGTTGTATACCCACTTCAAGTATATACCTCTAATGAGTTCATAATAAGAGCAAAATGCTGCATCAGGTGTTCTTTCGTTGCGTGTGTGCTACTGTACAAAAAATACTTAGCGTTATCGACACACGTGTGTTTCAAGCATTCAAAGTTAATGCTTTGATAACAATATGCACTTTAACACTCACAGTCGTTACAGTTAATTGTTGGCATTTCTTAATTGTATGCTATTCATACGTGTCCATGTTACACGAGATGTTGTTAGACACACATTTTACTTATGTTCATTGCTCAACGAGAGTTTAAAAGACTAACCGCCGTCTTGTACAGGTGGTATACCGCACTTAAGTATACAGTTTATAATAAGACCAAAACGCTTCATCAGGTGTTCTTTCGTTGCGTGTGTGCTACTGTACAAAAATACTATGGCGTTATCGACTCACGTGTGTTTCAAGCATTCAAACTTATTGCTTTGATAACGATATGCACTTTAACACTCACAGTCGTTACGATTAATTGTTGGCATTTCGTAGTTGTATACTATTTATACGTGTCCGCTATTACTTGAGATATCGTTAGACACACGTTTTACTAATGTTCATTGCTCACGAGAGTTTAAAAGACCAACCGCCGTCTTGTACGGTTGTATACCGCACTTAAATATACACTTTTAATGAGCTCATAATAAGAGCGAAATGCTGCATCAGGTGTTCTTTCGTTGCGTGTGTGTGCTACTGTACAAGAAATAAGTGGCTTTATAGACACACGTGTGTTTCAAACATTTAAAGTTATCGCTTAGATAATGATATGCTCTTTAACACTTACAGTCGTTACAGTTAACTGGTGGCGTTTCTTAGTTTTATATTATTCATACGTGTCCATGTTACAGGAGATGTCGTTAGACACACATCTTACTTAAAATCTATTAGGTAATTACAATGATTTTTGTAATTAATCTACAAATAATATTATTAGGTATGTCTTTATGAGTGTCTCTAACATATTTTGAAAAGACTTGTTAAGTCAACAACATTCAACATGCGGCTATACCGCCATTATGAAAATTGTGAGAATTTTTTTCTTGAAAGATTTTAAATTACTCTTACTACAAATTACGTATTCTTTGTAAAAGTCTATAGATTGTCTAAAGAAGTTTCTCCGTGGGTGTTAAAATTTGATTGGAGTGTACGCACGAACATTTACAACCTCTTCGTCATTGATAATCTGAGTTATTATTCTGGGAATCTATTTGATATTACAAAGATCGCCAGTCGGTAGTATGTTGTGATGATGAGCGCTCCTGTAAAGCTGTCACGATATACATCGGATAAGTATAGTTTTAAGTAATTGTCTTTGTTAATTATTATGGCAAAACACCGTTAACTTTAAAACGCAACTTTTGTGTATGTACTAATTTAAATGTTTTGTGCATGCATAATGCGCGAAGCCAATCAGTTATATCAGGGCTCAATTCTTTTAGAGCCCAATCATCATGTAATTGATTTGTTATTTGTAAAAATTTGCGTACTCTTTTGTCTTTTATTATTGGACAATTGTTGGTGTGCAGCTTTACTTTGTTTGTTTTTCATTTTCTCAAGCTCTAGTATTTAGGAAATAATTACTAAGATTCTGTAGAGTGGCACCCGGTCCTGCTTTAAAAGCCTTTTGACTCCACATTCTTTGTCACATCCCTACAACATCGGGCTGAACTTCTAGTTATGTCTTAGTGGTTTATCAATATAACATTTGTATTTGTAACATGTTTAAGTATAAGATGACAGGAGTTTCAAAAGAAAGCGTTACACTGATGGAGTGTGAAAGCAAGATATTTAGTTTACACAAAAAACTTCTGGCTTTTAAGTCCTACACGATATAAGGTAACACATTGTGACAGTAATATTTACGAACGAAAGAGAATTCGTAATTAAAAATTGATTTGTAAATCAAAAATCTCTCTAGAATATAGAACAACTAATGTTTTACACTTATGCGGTGGGAAGAAACTCTTTCAATTTTTGTCTTATAGAATTGTCTAGTGACTTTACTAACTTGAGATGCTGGATCAGGACCTGTTTTTGTTAAGGATGCAGCATTAACATCATCTAAAATTCGAACGGCTAAGCTTATGTATTAATTATTTAGTATAAACCTAAGTAAAATCATCTCATTGCAACAAGGGAATAAGTTTTCACCACCTGTTGTTTGTGTGTGTAGTATGTGTTCATAAAAGTCATTCACCTATCCACGGTTTTCTATCAATTGTAAGAACACAACTTTTTTTCAGTTTTTCTACCCTAGGTTTTTCTTGATAGTTAGCGTATGCTGGCGTATGGGATAAAATCCGAAAAGTATAACATAACGAAGCTAGGTCTGGATATTATTAGTAAAGGTCTTCAGCGCGTTAGAATTTATATCCTACGTTAGAACCTCTTTTGTTGTCAAGGACACCACACAAGATAATCTGTTATCTACAGGTTTAATTGTGGAGCAAGATCCAGCAGCTGTTATCAATTTAGAGTCCTACCTTGTCTTCCCTTGCTTTCCACAAAAACTAAGTACTAATCCTGGATTTGAATACAAGAGCTCTCACACTTATCTACTAACACATTCAGAACACCGAAACTTCCTATGTACAAGCTAAGTTAATTCATTTTTTGCATGTTATTTGTTATGTTTGTCGCGTTTATAGCGCACTCATACTACGGCTGTTAATTTAACAACATACCTTTTGCGCTGTGATAAAGATTCTCTAACAAACTAGAAATATCTTTCAAAATATTGCTTAATCAGTGTTGCCCTTTGGAAACTATTTAGAATGATCGGTGAGATTCCAGTACCTCACGTAATTTGTTTTTAATGAAGTAAATTCTAATAACGATAATTACCACAGAAATTTGGTAGCAAGATCTCACTTGCAAGGAGCAATCAGGTCCCTACGAATGTCGAAATTTGCATGATTACACTACTTAATTCAAAAAATTGCTATTCTGAGTTATTCTTATTTTGTAAACTGAATATTGTACATTATTTCTAAAATTGTATTATATTTTGTGTCTATATAATTCTAATTAAGTTGATTAAAAAGTCAAGTCGCTATATTATATATTTCTATATTCTGTTTGTTCTCTAGGACCTGATGTTCTGAAAGACGTCTTATGCATAATGCTAGACCTCAAATTATTTGTGAGTGTCAGATTACACTATTCTAACGTTCTGTCATTTGACCTTTGACTCTGAAGCTGTGGTTCTCACACTACTATCATTTAACATGTTTTTCTTCCCAATATTCTGCTTTCGTGTTTGCCTTTAGTGTTGCCCACACCAGTGTTTGCCAGTGGATTGTTTAAGCACTACAGGTTTTGTGTTCTGTTGCTCTTCATTGTTTAGCTCTTTAGTGCTTTGGGTGATAAATTACAAATAAGAAAAAAGACAGTTATGTCATCTTTTACCTGTGACTTCTTTCTTTTAATTCTCTATTTACTAAATAATGTTAAGCTAAATGATGTATTCTCAGGTCTAGTTGGGTGTTACCTGTGTGTTGATTGTGTGTTCTTGCTTGCCTTACCTTACACATATTGTTTTGCACCTTTCCCCATGTACCCTTTACTTCTGCTTCTTACCCTTCCCCTTAACCTCTACCTGCCCATACCTGCCTCTCTACTCTCTACTCTTACCTTACCACCTCTTACCACCATACCTTACCTCTGCTCACCCTTATTACCTTCTCTGCTCGTATATTCTTCGTCGTATGCATATTAAATATATATACCCTTAGTATATATATGTGCAATAAGCCAACACCTTCTATCTTCTTCCTCTTCACATAATATATATATTATATATTCTTATTATATATTTATTCTTTATAATATAACCAATAATATTTATATTCTAACATTATATATATATTTATTAT